>JAAGKR010012539.1:2319-16209 GCA_011419295.1 Clarias macrocephalus
ACAGCGCGCATTTTCACGCTGCGTGCGCTAACTGGATGTCTGCCAGTCTTTACATGCTAATTTTGCATACATGTAAATTACGACAGTTACAGATATTGTAATCCATCTGGATGAAGCCATCCAAGGCTTTCCTTTAATTCCTGATCATTAATGTGAGGCTGTATTCAAGGTTTGATGTGTGAAATGTCTGGGTGTGGCCTAATATTCTAATGAGCCTAGATGATTGACAGCTCTTGATAAAGAAATTGAGTTTGTTCAGTACATGTACAGACCAACTGTGTTTTAAGTAAAAGAAAAACGCACTTTTTGTGAGTTTGAAAGTTTGCATTCGCAAGGTTTCTCAGAAGCATGAAAAAGCATGATTAAAGGCGGGACTTGTGAGAACAGCCTTCTGATTGGTGGAGCTTAGATGAAGCCTTATTTAAAATGAACTCCGCCTATTTTGTGTTCAAAGTAAATCTTTTTATTTTGGTTGTAAAGCTAGACATTTTAACAAAAGCGTCTGTGGGAATTTACCCGCATTTGGGGGCCGTCCTAGTGGTCGTTCAAATTCAAATTTTATTTGTCACATACACAGTACAATATGCAGTGAAATGCTTAAATGACTGCCCGTGATCTTAAAATAAAAGACAATTAATAGTAAATAAATATGAAAATAAATAAATAAATAAAAATAAATGGATAAAAAATAAAATAAATGAAAAATAAAATAATAAATAAAAAATTTTAAATAAATAAAAAAAATAAATAAATAAAAAAAATTTAATGAATAAAAAATAAAATAAAATAATAATAAGAAGAAGAAGAAGAAATAAAAAATAAAAAAAACTAAGAAAAAAAATTTGAGGAACTACACTTTTTGGCACTTCCATGTTGGCTTCATTTTTGCCCCCAGTTCCTTTTTTTTTGTATGTATGAGAAAATTCATGAAATCTCGTTAAAATTAGCTCCGCCCACCTTGTGTTTAAAGGGGTGAAATTCTCGTGCATGGAGACACCGTGATAATACTTCTGCAGGAACAACATTTATTAAACTGAATTTAATTAATAGATTATCATTTCCGTATGTCACATTTATCGCAGTTTAAATTATATTATAAAAACCTCTCTCATTGGGAAGCATTTTACACAAAACCTAGGATCTCCCAATTTCAAACTGGCCCCCGAAGTGCTGCCTGTTAGTGGAGCCTCTTCACAAATAGACATAGCCGGTACCTTATTTTATTTTCCCACACAGGTCCACGTGTTGGCTTTAACGCGACGTTTCCCAGCAGTGAATACCAGCACGTCTTGTCTCGCGCTTTCGCATTACGTAAGCTACGTTTTCTCATGACAGCACAAGCTGTGTGGCCGATAGACTCGGTGTTGTCATGCTAATGCGGGCCGTTTCTCATAGCCGTGGCCGCCATTCAAGTCCGCTGGCGTCCATTGTGTGCGCGGCACAATGAGGTGCGTTGTCAGGGCTCTCGGGGTGAGTAATCAGACACGGAGATATGTGGTGCGAGAGGGGACGCGCATTCCCGCTAGTCCTTGTCCGTGACACGCATGCACACACATGTAGCCGGTGAGTCAGTTAAGTGTCAGCAAATAGACGGATGGAGTACTTTATTAATCCCAGTGGATAGTTTTATAATGCAAAAGCAGGTGTTAAGACAAGTATGGCCTGGAATTTGAGATACTATGGACAGCCTGACGTTGTGGAAAACCATGCCGTTAGACAGAATGATGTTGGCGTAATAAGTCATTATTTCAAGATGTTACATTTTGAATTGTGATCCTGTTAGTTTAACTTAACACGATATTTGGAGGTTCTTGCTTCTCTTATTTCTTCTCAAATTCGAGCTTTCTTCCTGCTGGGGGGGCTTCCTTTGTTTATCCAGGAAAGACAAGACCTCAAGCAGCCTGCCTCAATTTCCCTTCAGCACGCTCAGCCTTTGACGTTTTCCCTCATTCCAGTAGCCTCTGACTCAGAGCGACCTAACACCCGGGATGGCACGGACAAGATTAAGACACAGACATGCCCCTGCACAGCCCCTCGCTGGGGACTTCCACCGAGACAAGGGTATTACAGAGCACCTGTTCAGGCTTGTGATGGGCCAGGAGGCAGAAAGATCTCTGGGTAATGACTAATCAAAGGCCAAATCATGTCTTCCTCCATGTGCATCCTGTAGAGAAGAGCGGATGGCCGGGTGAGAGAGAGAGAGAAAGAGAGAGCACACAAGGTACAGGCGACAGGCGATTCTGAACACACGGAGGCAGAAAAATAAGAAACTGCAGCAGATGGGGTAACTCTCATGTGCTGTGTAAATGGGAACGGGACAAACTCTCTGTGACCTTACCGTAGGTTTTCTGAAGAGTGGTTTTAAAGCTCAAATGTGGGAGCTCTGATGGTTGCCATCTTGGCCGGAGCTGCCTCTGCCTCAATCCTGGCTAATCCATAATTGGCTAAAAGAGGGGGAATGAGTGTAGCCTGGTTTGTTTGGCCCCGCCCCTAATTATGAATAATTTTATGGCTTAATGTCTGATGATTTGTCATGAATGCGAAATCTTGCTATTGTATCGTTTTTTTGTTTTGTTTTGTTTTTTTTGTTTCTGGACATCCATGTATGAGGATTGGCTCGCATTTAGATCCTGCTCCTAGTGGTCATTCATGGAACTGCACGCTTTGGCACTTTTCATTTTTCAGAACTAGACGCCGTCCCTTTGGTAACAACTTACAGTTTGTCACTTTTTCTGACGCGTTTTCTTTGTGTGCATGAGAAAATTCTCCGGAAAGTAAACATAAACAATCTGAACCACCGATTCAAAGCTTTTTTTTTTTTCCCCCTCACATGTTGGTTCTTGGTGTTCTCTCCTTGGCCACACTATTTTATTGATTTTAAACACATGGACGTCATTGTTTTCTTTTAAAAGTGCTTTTTGTTCTGGCATGTGGTACGTTCTGTCAGTGTGAACGCTGGAATCCAACTTTAGCTCCATATTGATGATATTAAGCAGATTAAGAACATATGCCACGTCTTGGTCTGTACTACATGCAATGGTAATTAGTCTGAGTGTAGTCAAGCGAAGAAGGAGGAGAAGAAGAAGAAAAGAAGAAGACAGAGCAGATGTATTAAAACCGGCGCTGGGAAGTGTTATTTTAATCAGAACGAGCTTAATACACGTTGTACGTTTTAACCTCAGTTGTGCGGTACATCAGCTCTGCACGTCGGTGCTAATTCACATCATGTTCAGCTGACGCCGTCAGTCTCATCAGTCATATTTCCCACGCTTAATAGGCATATTTATACAGTTTGCGTTCGAGTCCGAGACGTGACAATGATGCACAGCTGTGCGGAAAGACGTAACGTTATTTATACCAGTGCATGAAGACATAGCAATGACTATAGACATAAACACATAAAGGCATGTAATGGGTTGAGATGCAACAATTGTAAAAATAAAGATGCAACAATGACAAACAAAAATGTTGTGTAAAGCATACCAACAATGCATAACAATAGAATCATGCATAAAGAAGCTCTAATCATTCACACCCAGCAGGACGACTTTGGCAGCTTTGCCATGTTGCTTTCTGAGTTTCTACTTGATTAGATATTAAGATGAGAATTAAAATGACATGCAAAAACTGTGGTCTCGTGACAGTTATGCAAACGACGGGGTATGATTTATGTCGAATATTATTGCTAGTTTGACTGTTCAGAGCAGAGCCGTTTTTTTTTTTTTTTTTTTTCGGGAATAGTACAGTCGTGAAGGTCTCTTGGTTTAAAGGATTTACAAGATGCATGAGTAAGCACAGAGCGTAAGAACATGGAGAATTTCAGTGGTCTTCTGCTGGCAGGGGAAACTGCAAATCACAAAGTTTTACACAGACCAGAAAAGGAAGAGGGAGAAAAACATGGCAATAGCAACAAAACCACAGAGCTGTGCGGGTCAAGCAGGTCATCTGAACGGGGGGCTTTTAGGAGTCGTGTGTGTTTGTGTGAAAGATTGTTGTCTCAGGAAACACCGCTTAAAACATTAGAGGTTACTGAGGAGGATCGTCTAAATGCCGGACCGGGTCCGGATCGGGACCGAGTGACGGTTCTATCCGGCTCCTAATGCTTTTCTGATAAATGAGAATAATTAACATACCAGTAATGTCGAAGCTTTTTCCTCGAGGTGTGTGTGGCTATAAGCGTTACTATCAGTGCGATACTGTACTGTCGTTTACTCTATCGACGTGTATAGACAGTGTGGAAGAAAAAAGGGACGTAGCCTATGGAAACCGAACTTCACTGACGAATGGATAGATCAGTGTATGTTTTATTTTTTTTCCTGTGGGAAATTTAAAACCAGTTTGTCTCATATGTTCTGAAACCGTGGCGCTAATAAAAAGCAGTGATGTGAAGCGCCACTATTAGGCAAATCTGTCCGCGGCGGTCCAAGATGAGGACCTGAGAGGCCGGTATGACGGAGCAACCAGAGTCCTTTCACATTCACTACAGCCCAGCAGCGTTCGGATTTCGATTTTTTTTTTTAAAGATTGATTAAATATTGTTGTTTGTTTTTCTTAGTACAAAGTTCAGACTGTCTGCACGTTTAATGTAATTGAAATGCTACGGATATTTCAAATTGCGTGTTTTTTATAGACTTCCAATAAGTTCATATATGGAGATCTGAATCCTAACACAAACCTTGATTTAAAGAAAATTTTAATGAACTGACCTTTATATTATAATTTTAATTCAGGACCCTCATTTTAGGGCATAGTTTATCATTTTTTTTGCGTACTGTACTTTACAAACGCACTCCATAGGACATCATTGTAATATTTGTGGTTTTGGCCATGTGATTAGAAATTTATATGTAAAATGTTTGTTGTAATTTGTATTACAATTTAATTATAACATTAAATTACATTATAATTTATTGGAGGATTTGCAGTTATTGCTAAACAAACCTACATCACGCCGCTCTGTCGTTGATTATTTCCCTATAACAGCATGCGCCCAGACTGATGTATTCCTTCCTATCTCCTGTATAACGTTCTCGGGTGATCAGTCTGTTTCTCCTGTGCAAGCGTATGAACTAGATCCTGCTGATTGTTTTGGCCCGAGTTTGAGAGTGGAAATCCTAAATCTGTTACTGGGAGAACAAAGCTTGGCATGGCTTGAATAGAGATCAGTCATCACTGCGTGGAGAAATGTAGCTCTCGCTCCGGGAACGCGGCCCTGTTCGGTGAAGTGCATGGCCCTTTTTGTCATTTCTGTCATTCACATGAAATTAACAAAGTGCTTTAAGATTGGTCTGTTTTTTTTTTTTTTTCCTTGGGATCCATCACCACTGGAAAACTCCCCGATTTCAGCTTGGTAGATTTCAGGAAATCGTTTTTCAAGATGCTGGTTGGTAAACTTGTCATGGTTTGTTAGCTCACGCTAGAAGCGGTGCCCAGATTCTTTCTGTTAAGCCGAGTGAAGGAGTGTTTGGGGGAAGGGAGCGGGGGGGGGAGGGGGGGTGGGGGGGGTATAGGGGTGACGTGACCTGCTCTGATCTCTGACTCTCAGCTTTATGAAGCCCCACTGTGTTCACAACACACAGAAAGTGTTTCTACTTTCCACACGCTGGTGAAGTTTGTATAGGTGTGGAATTTTTTCCCCCCACTTGTTTTGTTTAGGATAAACACAGTTCTTGTGTAACGTGAGATTTCAGTAGGAGCAGGTTGCTACTTATTGGCCGTCCGATTTAAAACCATTTGGGATTGTACGTTATTAGGGATTTAGTATTTAAATAGTAACTTAAAATTAGAAAAGTTTTAAATATTTAAAGCAATTTATTGTATCCGTGCTAAAAAGGTGTCACACCAAGGTGAAAAAGTGAATTTTCAATATAAGAATTTTCATATAACACCATTTTTCATGATTCTCGAGGCATCTTATCTCCCGACCGACGCTTTGTTGTGCATGCACATTTATATTCTTATTCTAGATAACTAGAAAAACATTTGCTAAAAACAGTTTCACGCCCTTGTGTGTCTGTAGTGTCCGTAACTTTTTTGGAATTCAAATCTTTCAATGATCTTAACTGTCGTTCAGATGAAATTTGGCCAGGTTAGATTTCACACGAAAAGACATAAACCTGAAAAAGTGTGTTATTCTAAAATGCAGAATTGTTAAGATATTGCACCATGGATTTGACATGGTTACGGACACTACAGATTTTTTGCTTTTACGAAAAAAACTACTTAAGCAGTTTTCACAGGTATTATGCTTATAGAAGCCTACACCAATTTTATTCTCAATACGCATAAAGAATTATGAATAACTAGCATTTGAAATGATTATTGTTTGAAGCGAGACTGTATAATGCTGAAAAATAGCAATTTTTTGGGCAGATATAAAATCATCTCTCTGAAACGGCTGAAACTTTTAGGGAAGCGAGGTTGGTCACTGCCATGTTGAGATACACATTTTCTGTATTATATGTATAACATAATCACGGAATACGTTGTTGTAACTATTTGCTTTAGATCATGTTGCTTGTTAAATCTATAACACAGAGGATCAAAGAGTTCACGCATCACATTTAGCTAACTAGCTGGTTACGGTGGGGGAAAAAAATTGCAAATGTGTGAGGGTTTTCTCTAACTGACGTAATGATGTAATTCCTAATTCCAGCTTCCCATTTCAGCATAGTCTCTCACAATCAGCTAGTATCTCTCTGATCGCCAGGGAACAAAGTAATGGCACCCCTTACACTTCTGCTGCATTTGACATCAACCATTTTTTCCATGGAAGGCTCGTTCTTGCACCGAGTTCCCTCCTTGCTGTTATGTAAGTACGTCAGAGGATTACACAACCCATCATTTGGTCTCATCCTTCCCCCAGAACCCTTGGGTTATTTTTAGCTTGGGGCAAATCCAAGCATAACTATCCTAGCATAACTTTTTTTTTTTTTTGGTAAGAATATTATCCAACTTTAAGCGTTATCTAAATAACGTTTAGCGTTTAGTACGAGAACAAAAAAAAAAGATTACAAGGTTGTATACTCGTGCAACAGCAGCCCTTCTCTCTTCTCTGCCCAAAAGCTCTATAATTAAAAGCATAGACCTTTTTCTTTTTCCTTTAATAAGAGATCAGACGAAACAGCAGGTGTTATTAATAACAGGCTTTTTTGAAGGAGGGAAAGAAAAACAGCTGTGGGACCACTTTCCTGTGGCTTGTCTTCTCCTCCCTCTCTCCCTCTCTTTCCAGTGAAAGTGCTGAGCTCCTTCAAAAAATTTCCAGCCAGCCAGAAATGTCCTCTTAGGCCAGACGCAATTTCGTGGCTTTTATATTCTTCGGAATTAGCAGTGCTTCCACAAATATTCACACACACACACACACACACACACACACACACACACACACACACACACACACACACACACACACACACACACGCGAACACACACACACACACACACACACCTCATTTAGCCAGAATCGCATGTTTGCTCTTCTGTAACACCATTTTTTTCTTTCATTAGCTCCATGGATCTCTGTATCACTGACGGTAGTTGATAAGCGGCAGTAAAAAAAAATCTTATAAAAAAAAAGAAAAAAAAAAGAAGTTTTTGTTTCTGCTGGATGACAGCTAGCAAGCTTTTGAGTTCCATAAGTTTCATAATTTTTTGATGATTCAGTTTTTTTTTTTTAACAGCAAATCACAGAGGTATACAGTTCCAGTCAAACTCATTGTTTCCTTTTGAGATTTATTGTCTACATGCTAGAGCAAGACTCGAGATAAAACCATGAAATAACACATATGGCATCATGTAATTAAGTAACAACAACAACGACGGTCGTTATTTTAAGACACGAAGGTCAGCTGTTCTGGAACAGTCCCCAAACAAACCCATTAAGCACCATGATGAAACTGGTTCTCATGAAGACCTTCCCAGGAAAGCGAGACCAAAACTGAGCTCTGCTACAGAGGAGAAGTTCATTTAGAGTCACCAGCCTCAGAAATCACCAATTAATGTAACGACAGCGGCGTTATGAAGGATCTACAGAGCAGAAGTAGCAGATACATCTCAATATCAACTGTTAGGGTTTGTCCAAGCTTTTGACTTTTGCTGTAGTTTTAATGTGATGCTTTCTATAGTAGCAACAAACTATATTGTGAAAAATCATTCACAATCCACATGACAATGTAGTATTTTTTTTTTTTTTTAGAAAGTCTTCGCGTTTCATCAAGTCTTCAGAACATGTTTTTGGTAACTAGACAAAAAAAAAAAAAACTCTGCCTTTTGTCTCATTAACTTTAGGAAAAAAGAGAAACCTGGAAGGCAGCTGATGTTTATAGCTGCTATAACATATGTGAAAACAGCTGATGGATAAAAAGTACTGTATGACACGCACTCCCTCACTCACTCATTCTCTACACCGCCTATCCTGTGATGGGTCACAGGAGGGCTGGAGCCTCTCCCAGGGGACTTGGGGCACGAGGTAGCGTACACCCTGGATGGGGTGCCAGTTCATTGCATGGCATAAGCACACACACACACACACACACACACACACACACACACACACACACACACACACACACACACACACGCGCACTCACTCACTCACACACACTACGAGCAATTTGGAAACATCAGTCTGCTTGTCTTTGGACGGTGGGAGGAAACCGGAGTACCTGGAGGAAGCCCAACAAGCACAGGGTGAAAATGCACGAACTCCATACACACAGACCTGAAGTCGGGAACATACAAACCTTGACATTTGACATGCAGTTCTTTAATAATTAGGATTTGGGAAATAAGCAGGTTTGGAGAGGTTAATCTCTGCGCAGAAATACTGACTCAAAGCTATAAAAATTCTGTTTCGACGATTTACTTTTACAAGCTTTTCCCTCATTTTAGTGAGACTGAGCTGCGCACTGTGTTGTTCAGGGAGATTTGTGTTTATTAGCCCGAATGGCACATGATTCTGTCTTTTCGGGGTCACCTGTCTTAACCCCTGACGTCTGAGCTTATCTTTTCAGTTATTCATATAAGCCATTCCCTGTGAATTATTTAGTAAGTACAGATAAACTAATTTGAACAGTATGTAGTTATGACAGTGAAGAATAATCTAATGGGTGATGGGAGTTTAAGGGCTTAAAGCTGCCTGAAATATATCACGCACTGCAATAAATATTATCTACCACTGCGTGCGTATTCTGCACGAAAGGTAGTGAGGATAGTGTTTTTTTTTTCCCAAGTACCCATGATGCCAGCCTTGTTAATGTAGTTTAGCCTTGTTAATGTCATTAAGATCTCAGTTAATTAGGGCTCGGATAGATTTAATTCCTATTCTTGAATGTCAGGTTGTTTTATTAGGTTTTGACCGTTATCTTTTGAATATCTGAATATGGTGAGCAGTAGCTCAGAGGTGATTAATCAGGCTGTAACAGGCGGCACCCGGCTTCACCCTGGTGTCTCCTCCTGTGCGGTTGCTTAGTTGCTGCTCCACAGGAAGCTCCTGACTTTGTTCCTGTGCCATGCTTGCGGTAACGCTGTAAAAGAACCTCGGCGGGCGTGACTCTGTATGTCTGTGTGTGGTCCGTCTCATAAAGAGGTGCTGTACTCTCAGACTCTCACAGGGGAACGGCCATGCATGGGCGTCAAATCAGCTGCAGGTGGAATGGAAACTGAACTGCCACCCTCACTTTTTTTTTTTTTTTCCACATGATGACCCACAGATTTTCATGTACTTCATTGTGACCGAGGGTGTGTTTAGTTTTATTTCATCATCGCTGATCGTATTTCTCTTTAATTCCATCATGACCACAGCTATGCGGCTCATGGGCTTGTTTTTGCCAGGCTTGGTGCTTTGATACATATAAATAAACATGCTCCATTTCCCCTCGAATTCATCTCCACGATCATTTTGTTTTTGTGGTTTGCTGTCTAATGCGTTCTCACTCCACAGACCACAGCTCCTGCCTTTATCCGGCGTCACCACATGCATGATTCAACATGTACAAATCTGCCTGTTTGGTGTGAAAATTTGATGACGTAATTTATCTTGTTTAATAGTTGTTGACCTTGGCCAAGATTCAGTTATCTGGGATGGTTTAACATGGTTAAACAGCTTAGTTGTCTAATCTCGTATCACGTTTCTTTGGATTCTATACATCCAAGCTTACACGCACATAGGAAATCTGACCATGGTATAGATACTATGAATGTCCAATACCGTGGTAGATAGTATTATGGTATTTTGGACAATTCCATGTGACTTATTTGCTCATATAGTACATGTTCCACACTATGGTACATGTTTTTTTTATGTACCTCGTTATACAAATTTAATCCGTTCCAGAGGCGAGTTCTTTTTTGTATTGCAAAGCGCATTTTCCCATAGGAAATAATAAAAATACATATAATCCGTTCCAGCTTCCTCAAAATATTACCAATATTACCAATTTCCAACACTATAATCATATGTTTGCCTATAAAAAAAATCATTACATTTAGAAAAAATTTATTCTTTTTTTTTTTTTTAGGTCAAATATGATATAAATAGACATTAAACCTCACTTACCCTTTATTTATGAGACTTCTCTTGCTACCGGCTGCTTTAAAAAACAAAAACTCCCTGTGAAAGTGGCTCCCTTTTCTTCTTGCTACCACACTTTTTAACCCATAGTGCTATGTCTTCACTAAATCTTGCACAAAATAATATAAATAAATAAATAATACTTATATGCAGAAAGTGCTTTGTATTCTGAGGAAAATTTCTTGCAAAATTTTAGTTCTTAAGGTGAAAAATCGTGAGGCGTCCATATGCTGTGTATCACTGTGTACTAGCATATGCTGTGTATCACTGTGTACTAGCATATGCTGTGTATCACTGTGTACTAGCATATGCTGTGTATCACTGTGTACTAGCATATGCTGTGTATCACTGTGTACTAGCATATGCTGTGTATCACTGTGTACTAGCATATGCTTTGTATCACTGTGTACTAGCTAGCTGGCTAGAGTTAGCAGCGAAGATCATGGAAATGTATTCATATGACTGAAAAATCCAGTCAGAAATCATTGTCAAGTTTCTCAAGCTAGCAAGCATTAGCAGTAGAAATGATGAAAACCTATGAATATGGCAACAAAAATACAATAAATTAATTAGCCAGCTAGCATCAGTATTTGAATATGACTTCCTGTCAGAAATCTTTCTTAGGGGAAACTGCGTTTTCCAGAGCAAACTCTTTTAGCTGGGCAAGTGAAAATGCTTCCAAGTCTTTAGTCGAGGTCCAAAATGGTATAATATGTATAAACATGTATAACAACAGACAATAAATGTTTAATCTTTCCATTCCTTCCTTCCTTGTTATGTAAGAGGGGTGTATTTAGAGGCCTTAGCCCAGAATCTGCAGACTGTAGTTGTTTATAGCTTGAGGCTGTGCTTTGCAGCTTCTGGATTCTTCCACAGTCCGGTGCGGTTAGGCAGACATGTGAATCTGGGTGTGTATAAGCAACAGGGCATTCTGGGTAATAGTGGTTTTTGCCGAAGTGTTGCAAAGCTGGTGGAGCTGGTCTGCTCACTCCGCGTCAACTGATTTCAGTGATCTGGAGACAAGGCCAGGCATGTGGAGCCTGTTACGCCGCCTCTGTTAAGGCTAACAGACTAACACACTCAGCCATGGACTTCCTCACTTTGATTTCGAACCAAAAGGACAAGTGAAAACTTGTTGATCAGGGTTTTTTCTTCAAGATTGTTTTTGTTCCACTGGGGATACGGGAGGGGTGGGGGTGGGGGGGTTGCAAGCATCTCGAATTCCTCCCAAATTATCATTGGCAGTTTGATGGTGGTGGATTTATTTGTTTTTTTTTGGTCACTTCTTATCTTTCGTCCTCACAAAGCTTTCTCTGTATGTCATGAAATAGCATTAAATAGTGAGGGTTAACAATCGCATAATGGTATTTAATCTTGGCCATGAAGTTCATGAACGTCCTGATGATGACATCTAGTACATTCGCCACTTTTTAAATAAATTTTTATTTTGCATTCTGTCACTATCTTGTCATAGCATTCCTTTGTGGCTGTCTGTAAAATGAAGAGCTGATCCATGGTACATAATCAGAAGCTTGGAATTCGGTCAGATTTCATGCTGCAGGATTGCAGTTATCTGCTATGTATGGCGGCCATATGCCGAATGTTCAATCTGTTCCTTTCTCTCTCCTCTCTTGTCCGTATCCACACCCTGTTATTCACCAGCTATTGACAGATTTCTGGCTGCTCTCCATACTCTGTGGTTAAGGAATTATGGATATAGACCAGACCCACCTTGTTTTCGTGGTCGGTGCTGGTTGTTTTTAGCAGCAATAGCAGGTCTTGGAAAGATCATGACCCTCATGACCGTGCCTCCTTTCCAACACTGTTATTTCTGCAAGCTTGTTGTTGTTGCTATTTTTGAAGTTCTTACTATTACTTTGTTGCCTCAGATGATGTTTGTTTGATGAGCTCTTGGATGCCCGAGGAAACAATTCAACAGAACTGTAGACTTCAGGAGTACGAGGAGAACTTGCCCAGAAGGCATCGCAGTCTGGCAAGGTTAACATTTTATAGAGCAAACTAAGGCACTATTTAGGTTGTTTATTATTTTTGCTGCCTATGATACATACTGTATGTATTTATGTTCCTTTGAGAAACGCATTTAGTTACAAAAATCTCCTTCCAGTTCTGCCTGGACTGTCCTCTATAAAGTAATTGCACAGTATTGTCTTTCTAAATAATATTTTGTTATTTATAATTGCTGGATTTTGTTCCATGCACTAATCTAGGGATCAGGGGTAGCTTAATGGTTAAGGCATTGGCCTACGGGTCGGAAGGTCCCAGGTTCAAACTCCACAACCACCAAGTTGGGCCCTTGAGCAAGGCCCTTAACCCTCCACTGCTCAGATGTGTAATGAGATAAAAACGTAAGTCGCTCTGGATAGCAGCTTGATTTTTTTCAATGCACCAATCTAGCATATGTACATTTCATAATTTGTTGATTTTTTGATTCATGCTGACTACTGACAAGTGTGGAAGGATACAGTATAGTTGGAGCTTGGATGCTATGGGTCCTATAACTGTTAGTGTTGGACTGTCTCCTGTTGGGCTTTTATGTTTTCCTTTTAAAAAATTAAGCAGATAAAAATTGTGAATGAAGGTAAATCATTTAGTCGCATATGGGCTGCTTTTAAAGATGTCTGCTTGGCAGGGTAAAGTTTCACAAGCCGGACTTCCAGTCATTGGTAGAAAGGGTAGTTTCATCGGTTTTCAAGAACGCTGTGAAAAGAAAACAATCTCACAATTGCATGGCTTGTTACATCTCAGCAAAGGATGGAAACAGGAACTGAGTTCGGCAACACCAAACATTATCCGATAAATTATTCATACATGTTGGAGACTTGGTCTGAAAACGTTGGACTAGTGAGAATCAATGCACAGAGTTGCAAACGGCCAATATGACCTTCCAGAGTAAAAAACCCAACAACATAAAGTCTATTAGTAAGGTGATGGATCATCGTGAGCTGCTAGAACATCATCAGTGCTCATTGGCATGCAACTATATTTTTGCAACTCTATTAAAGGGATGAACAAAAGTGTTGGAGATCACCCTGCTCCAGAATCTCCCATTGGAGATCTCTCAACCTTGAAGACCATCCCCATGAAACTGCTGAATAAGCCCGCATGCATGTATTTCGATATACTTCCATCAACTTTCCTTTTCCTTTCCTTCCAATTTATAATTCCCTATTATGAAATGAGAACAGTGTCGGTTCAGAAATTATTCCACCTCTACCCCAGTATTTTTATCACATGCATCAGGATTGGAACATTTCATGAGAGAATAATAAGATGGAAGGAAGGAAAAAGAAACATTCATG
>JAAGKR010012540.1:0-16201 GCA_011419295.1 Clarias macrocephalus
GCTATTGACATCCTCGGGTTCACTGCTGATGAGAAAATCAACATCTACAAGCTGACCGGTGCTGTGATGCATCATGGCAACATGAAGTTCAAGCAGAAGCAGAGGGAGGAGCAGGCTGAGCCTGATGGCACTGAGGGTATAAATACAAACACAAGATATATCTAGTCTATCCATATATAAAGTACTAGATGTGTGCCATTCTTCATTATTAAGACGATCTTTTTTCACTTCAGTTGCTGATAAAATCGCCTACCTTCTGGGCCTGAACTCAGCTGACATGCTGAAAGCTTTGTGCTACCCCAGAGTCAAAGTCGGAAATGAGTTTGTGACCAAAGGCCAGACTGTACCTCAGGTAATGTCTCATTATTCAACCATTAAAAGTGAGAATAGAGTTTTGTTTGTAGAGAAACAAACTGCAGGATAATATCAATAAAACTTTTGCATTCCTCAGGTGAACAATGCTGTATCGGCTCTCTGCAAGTCCATCTATGAGAAAATGTTCTTGTGGATGGTCATCCGTATCAATGAGATGTTGGACACAAAACAACAAAGACAGTTCTTCATTGGTGTGCTGGACATCGCTGGATTTGAGATCTTTGATGTAAATTATTTTTATTCTTCATGATTTGGTGGATTTTAAGTAGTCCTGGCAATGTCTAATGTACTGATCTCCTGGAACAGTTCAACAGCTTGGAGCAGCTCTGCATTAACTTCACAAATGAGAAACTGCAACAGTTTTTCAACCACCACATGTTCGTGCTGGAACAAGAGGAGTACAAGAAAGAAGGTATCGAATGGGAGTTCATTGACTTCGGTATGGACTTGGCTGCCTGCATTGAGCTTATTGAGAAGGTAAACTTCTGTGGTGTCAGTGATGCCATCAACATTTTCAATGAAATATTCTCAAATTCATCCCTAATACTGCAGTGATCACTCAAAAAAAATCTGTCGCCAACAGCCAATGGGCATCTTCTCCATCCTTGAAGAGGAGTGCATGTTCCCCAAAGCCACAGACACATCTTTCAAGAACAAGCTTCATGACCAGCACCTTGGCAAATGCAATGCTTTCCAGAAGCCAAAGCCTGGCAAAGGCAAAGCTGAGGCCCACTTCTCCCTGGTGCACTATGCTGGCACTGTGGACTACAACATTTCTGGCTGGTTGGACAAGAACAAGGATCCACTGAACGACTCTGTGGTGCAGCTGTACCAGAAATCAGCAAACAAACTCCTGTGCCTCCTGTATGTAGCCCATGCCGGTGCTGATGGTAAGATAAACAGGTTCATCTTGACTTATTACAAGTAACAAAACTTTACAAAAGCATAAATATATACTCATTGTTTAACACACATTTGACTACAATCAGTACTACTATCCATAAACAAATGTGATTCCTTGTGGTCAAATAATGTAGACAGTGGTGGTGGAAAGAAGGGTAAGAAGAAGGGTGGCTCCTTCCAGACAGTGTCTGCTCTCTTTAGGGTAAGAGTTTTGGCATATGGGCTGTAATATACAATATATCAACTTGGCAGTGGCTCACTTGAAAAGTATGTCTTCTGCAGGAGAATTTGGGCAAGCTGATGACCAATTTGAGGAGCACTCATCCTCACTTTGTGCGTTGCTTGATTCCTAATGAGTCTAAGACTCCAGGTATACAAAATTTCCTATAGAACTAATTATTATGCTCTTCTGGTAATACAAGCTGGATCTTGAAAAGCATAAAATTTCTACCCTAGGTCTGATGGAGAACTTCCTGGTCATCCACCAGCTGAGGTGTAATGGTGTACTGGAGGGAATCAGAATCTGCAGAAAGGGATTCCCCAGTAGAATCCTCTATGGTGACTTCAAGCAGAGGTACTGTGAATGACAGTTTGCAAGAGAAATGAAGAGAATATATATTCATATTTGTTCTGTAATATGTTTCACTTTTCCACTTCACTTTCAGATACAAAGTCTTGAATGCCAGCGTCATCCCAGAAGGACAGTTCATTGACAACAAGAAAGCTTCAGAGAAACTCTTGGGCTCAATTGATGTAGATCATACCCAGTACAAGTTTGGACACACCAAAGTAAGTACATTCTCATATATATAATATATATAAATATTTAGGTAAAACATGCTAAAACATCTTAAAATTAATGAAACTTGGGGAATATAAAAACTGCTTAGGCCTTGTTTTATTCTACAAGAACAAGGACAGATTTTAACATAAATTGTTAGTGGGTATAGAAAAGAATCACCCTCACCATAATAATCACATGTTGTTGCTTTGTAGCCTGAAGTGAAGACAGACACAGTTTTTGTTTCATCCAGGTGTATTTACTTAGTGCAGCTTTTAACATGCAAGTGAAAGATGTAACACCAACATGTCAGAAAAATAAATAGAAAAATAAAATAAAATAAATAACTTGAAAAAGCCGACTTGAAACTGACTACATCAGGTGAAGCTAATTACCTCCTCAATGGCACACAAAGCCATTTGACTTTCAACTGTAATCATCTGCGGTCATTCAGATTAGCTTAGTCAGGAGATGGATACAACAAAAATTTAAAAGCTGTATCATTGCCAAGAAAGGACATCACTTCAAACTGGATGAAAGAGCCAAGTCAGGGAGATACCAAGGGGCCTACAGCAACTCTGAAGCAGTTGTAGGACAAAACTTTGTGACAAAGATTTATTATTGTCTGCCTGTGACAATAATATCACAAATTCTCCCAAAAATTAGCTTGTTTGGAAGGCGTTGCAAGTAAAAGCCAATCCTTGGAATTAAATTTTTTGGCCACTACACCAAACAATATGTCTGGCATAAATCCAATACAGCTCACCATCCAAATAACACCATTTCTACAATAAAGCATAATATCCTATTATGGTGTTTTTCTCTGCAGCAGGGCACTTGTTAGGATAGAAGAAAAATTGATGCAACAAGATATCATCGAATTCTCTGCTGAAATCTGTCAGAAATGTGTCAATGAAATGAAGGTTTACCTTCCAACATGACAATGATAGTTGAAGGAGAAAATGGTGAACGTACCTGCATGGCCCAGACTTAAGCTCCATTAAAATCTGTTAAATGATTTGAAGACTGCAGTCAACAAACAGTCAACATAAAATTTACCTCAAGTTGAGCGGTTCTACAAAGAAGAGTGGGAAAATATTGCAAGGTCTAGATGTTATTAGAAGTTATTAGGGACATATGCCTACAGGATAAAGGCTAAGGAAATTTAACAACAACAAAAATACTGGGGGTGATCCATGGCCAACTTAGTGATTCTGTTTTTTTTCTGGCATGTTGGTGTTACATCTTTCACTTGGATGTTATAATCTGCACTGATTAAATACAGGTAGAAAAAAATTAAAACGTTTGCCGTGTTCATTTCAAGCTGCAAAGCAACAAAATGTTATTATTTTAAAGGGGGGGGGTTTCAAATCAACACCCACTGTATGAACTCTATTTCCTTATATATTTCCTTATAAATATCCAGGTGTTCTTCAAAGCTGGTCTTCTGGGTACCCTGGAAGAGATGCGAGATGAGAAACTGGCAAATCTGGTGACAATGACTCAAGCTTTGTGCCGTGGCTACCTCATGAGGAGAGAGTTTGTTAAAATGATGGAGAGGAGGTATATTTACATTTATACCAATTATACATTGATATAGTACAGTAATTTAATATAAATCCAATATCTGGTTAGAAAAAATGACTCAAAACAACTGGAATATGTCTCTTTAACAGAGAGTCCATCTACAGTATTCAATACAACATTCGCTCATTCATGAATGTGAAACACTGGCCATGGATGAAGCTGTACTTCAAGATCAAACCTCTTCTCAAGAGTGCAGAGACTGAGAAGGAAATGGTTGCCATGAAGGAGGACTTTGAGAAAATGAAGGAGGACTTGGCAAAGGCACTGGCCAAGAAGAAAGAACTGGAAGAGAAAATGGTGTCCCTGCTACAGGAGAAAAATGATCTGCAACTTCAAGTAACATCTGTAAGTATTTCAGATAGAGTTTTTTTTTTCTTCGATTTTTAATGGAATCTGGATGACATCAATTACATTAAAACAATCACGATAACAGGAAACTGAGAACCTTGCTGATGCTGAGGAAAGGTGTGAGGGGCTCATCAAGAGCAAGATCCAGCTTGAAGCTAAACTCAAAGAGTCAAATGAGAGACTTGAGGATGAGGAAGAAATCAATGCCGAGCTGACTGCCAAGAAGAGGAAACTGGAGGATGAGTGCTCTGAGCTGAAGAAGGACATTGATGACCTGGAGCTCACCTTGGCCAAAGTGGAAAAGGAGAAACATGCAACTGAGAACAAGGTTGAAATTAATTGAGTGAAGTATGTATTGTACTTTTATAATATGTAATTACACAGATAACTCATTATTACAATGCTCTGTGACAGGTCAAGAACCTGACTGAGGAGATGGCCTCTCAGGATGAGAGCATTGCAAAGCTCACTAAAGAGAAGAAAGCCCTCCAAGAGGCACACCAGCAGACTCTGGATGATCTCCAGGCAGAGGAAGACAAAGTCAACACTCTGACCAAAGCAAAAACCAAGCTTGAGCAACAAGTTGATGATGTAAGGCTTGCATTTTTTTCATTAAAATATTTCTCAACTTTAATATAGTCTGCAAAAATTTAACATTCCGACATACACAGCTTGAGGGTTCTCTGGAACAAGAGAAGAAACTCCGTATGGACCTGGAGAGAGCCAAGAGGAAGCTTGAGGGTGACTTGAAACTGGCCCAAGAGTCCATAATGGACCTGGAGAATGATAAGCAGCAGTCTGATGAAAAGATCAAAAAGTGATTTTTATAGATTTTTATATACTAGCAACATGTTTAGATGACTTGAAAAAATATGTACATTATTCTTCTTGTTTCCTGAATTCGCAAAACAGGAAAGAGTTTGAAGTAAGTCAGCTTCTGAGCAAGATTGAAGATGAACAGTCCCTGGGTGCTCAACTTCAGAAGAAGATCAAAGAACTCCAGGTAATTATGAGATCTAAACCATCTTGACTGTATGTTCTGCAAACAAGGTCATTCATTCAGACATGATACTTTTTACAATTTAGGCTCGCATTGAGGAGCTGGAAGAGGAAATTGAAGCTGAGCGTGCAGCTCGGGCTAAAGTTGAGAAGCAGAGAGCTGATCTCTCCAGGGAACTTGAGGAGATCAGTGAGAGGCTCGAGGAAGCTGGAGGTGCCACTGCTGCTCAGATAGAGATGAACAAGAAGCGTGAAGCTGAGTTCCAGAAACTGCGTCGCGATCTGGAAGAGTCCACTCTGCAGCATGAAGCCACGGCTGCTGCACTTCGCAAGAAACAAGCTGATAGTGTTGCTGAGCTTGGAGAGCAGATCGACAACCTTCAGCGTGTCAAACAGAAGCTGGAGAAGGAAAAGAGTGAATATAAAATGGAGATCGATGACCTCTCTAGTAACATGGAAGCTGTTGCCAAAGCAAAGGTATCATAATGGACTTTACTTTGTATAAAAGAGCACCCAGATAAAGAGTACTAATACAAAATAAAGCATTATTACTTTTGCTATTATGATTTAGGGCAACCTAGAAAAAATGTGCCGCACTCTTGAGGACCAACTGAGTGAACTCAAGACCAAAAACGATGAGAATGTCCGTCAACTGAATGACATTAACACACAGAAGGCAAGATTTCAGACTGAAAATGGTGAGTATTTCCATCTAAGATGTCATTAAAATTTTGATGTCTAACACGCAGCTAACACCCAATAATTGGTGACAGGCGAACTTGGCCGGCAACTAGAAGAGAAAGATGCACTTGTTTCCCAGCTAACAAGAGGAAAACAGGCTTACACACAGCAGATTGAAGAACTCAAAAGAGTCATTGAGGAGGAAGTGAAGGTAAATAGTGAGACTAACTAAATTAATCTGTCCAGTCCATTACTGTGCCTAACACAACCCATATGTTTTTGCAAACGGTAAAAATACACACTTTCCCATTAGGCCAAGAACGCCCTGGCCCATGCTGTCCAATCAGCTCGTCATGACTGTGATCTACTCAGAGAGCAGTTTGAGGAAGAGCAGGAGGCCAAGGCTGAGCTTCAGCGTGGAATGTCCAAGGCCAACAGTGAAGTGGCTCAGTGGAGAACCAAATACGAGACTGATGCCATCCAGCGTACTGAGGAGCTTGAGGAGTCCAAGTAAATTCATAATGCAATGACAAACAGTTGTGTCTAAACAAATAACCCACATCACAGCCACATTTACATTGTTTTTTTACATTGCTGATTAACTTCCTTACAGGAAAAAACTTGCTCAGCGTCTGCAAGAGGCAGAGGAATCCATTGAAGCTGTGAACTCCAAATGTGCTTCTTTGGAGAAAACCAAGCAGAGACTGCAGGGTGAAGTGGAGGACCTCATGATCGATGTTGAGAGAGCCAATGCTCTGGCAGCAAATCTTGACAAGAAGCAAAGGAACTTTGATAAGGTGACCATCTATTGACAAAATACACAAGTTATTAAAGTGACACAAGCATGAAGTTTACATGATATTTTTTGTTGTGACATTTAGGTCTTGGCAGAATGGAAGCAGAAGTATGAGGAAGGCCAGGCTGAATTGGAGGGAGCTCAAAAAGAAGCTCGCTCTCTCAGCACTGAGCTCTTTAAGATGAAGAACTCATATGAGGAAGCTCTTGACCACCTGGAGACTCTGAAAAGGGAGAACAAAAACCTCCAGCGTATGTTAAACAGAAATTTACAGGCAAATCCTTAGTACCCATGTAATGGAAAAAATTAACCGACAAATTTTCTCTCATGTACAGAGGAGATTTCTGACCTGACTGAACAGATTGGGGAGACTGGAAAAACCATCCATGAGCTGGAAAAAGCAAAGAAGACAGTGGAAACTGAGAAATCAGAAATACAGACTGCTCTTGAAGAAGCTGAAGTAACTATGCATAACTTAAACAAGCAGAAAAAAAGAAAAAATGGATCTACATTAAATAATTTTACATTCAACCAATTTCTTTAGGGTACACTTGAACATGAAGAGTCTAAGATCCTCCGTGTCCAGCTTGAGCTTAACCAGGTTAAGAGTGAGATTGACAGGAAACTGGCTGAGAAGGATGAGGAGATGGAGCAGATCAAGAGAAACAGCCAGAGGGTGATTGAGTCCATGCAGACCACTCTGGATTCTGAGGTTAGAAGCAGGAATGATGCTTTGAGGGTCAAGAAGAAGATGGAGGGAGATCTCAATGAAATGGAGATTCAGCTGAGCCATGCCAACCGTCAGGCTTCTGAGGCCCAGAAACAGCTCAGGAATGTGCAAGGACAGCTCAAGGTCTGCTGAAGCTTTTATTTTTGATTCACAACAAACATTTTGAAAAGTTTAATATGATGGTCCTAGTCAAACTGATAACCACTTTCACATCAGGATGCCCAACTACACCTTGATGAGGCTGTCAGAGGCCAGGAAGACATGAAGGAGCAGGTGGCCATGGTGGAGCGCAGGAATAACCTGATGCTGGCAGAGATTGAGGAGCTGAGATCTGCCCTGGAGCAGACAGAGAGAGGACGCAAAGTGGCTGAACAGGAGCTGGTCGATGCCAGTGAACGTGTGGCACTGCTGCATTCTCAGGTAGAAGGGACCTACTAGCTGTTCCAACACAAATCTTTGTCTTAAAAATTTTGTGACAAAAAAAATCATCTTGTTACACATTTTGACAGAATACCAGCCTGATCAACACCAAGAAGAAGCTTGAGGCTGATCTGGTGCAGGTCCAAGGTGAGGTAGATGACACCATCCAGGAGGCCAGGAATGCTGAAGACAAGGCCAAGAAAGCAATCACAGATGTGAGTGTTGAAGAGCATAGATTTGATTCCCCAGTGACCTTTACAAATACATGAAAAGTAAACCTGACAGTTCCATGACTCATACACTAGGCTGCCATGATGGCTGAGGAGCTGAAGAAAGAGCAGGACACCAGTGCTCATCTGGAGAGGATGAAGAAGAACCTTGAGGTTACAGTCAAAGATCTGCAGCACCGTCTGGATGAGGCTGAGAGCCTTGCAATGAAGGGTGGAAAGAAGCAGCTCCAGAAACTGGAATCTAGGGTATTCCACAGTCTTTAAACACAGGATACAGATAGCAAATCTTTTTATTAGAAAGTTTTCCACAAATGAAATATCTTTTCTAGGTGCGTGAACTGGAGAGTGAGGTCGAAGCTGAGCAGAGACGTGGGGCTGAATCCATTAAAGGAGTCCGTAAATATGAGAGAAGAGTGAAGGAGCTCACCTACCAGGTACTAAATATATTTGTCAAAATTTAGAACATATGAACAGCAATTAAAAACAAACAAAATATAAATAAAGACCAATCTCTACAGACTGAAGAGGATAAGAAGAATGTGATTAGACTGCAGGACCTTGTGGACAAACTGCAGCTCAAAGTGAAGGCCTACAAGAGGCAGGCTGAGGAAGCTGTAAGTTTACAACCTACACTGGTCATTCATGTAGGGCATCACAATGACCATGGGGAATTTTTTTTTTTTACTTGATTTTAAAAAACACTGAATTGGGTTTTTCTTGATGATCACAGGAGGAGCAGGCCAACACTCACCTGTCCAGGTACAGAAAAGTGCAGCATGAGATGGAGGAAGCTCAGGAGCGTGCTGACATTGCTGAGTCCCAGGTCAACAAGCTGAGAGTCAAGAGCAGAGATGCTGGAAAGGTGAGGCACAGTGTCTTTTTTTTCCATTTTCATAATTCATAACATGCTCTTTTCATTAAAAAAACAACCTTCACACAACAATTTAAAGTTTTCTTCTAATTGTGCTCATTTAATATTTTCCAAAGGCCAAAGAAGAATAAAGTGGAGACCAACCAGGCACCAACAAGCAAGCATAAAATATGACTGACTTGTGATGTCTTAAATTTTGTTTTAAATAAATCATGCAAATGAAATCCTGACTTCAGCCATTTTGTGAAAACAACACACCTGTACAAAAGCAAGACTGTAAAGTTAGGATTCGGGAATAAAACCTTATATTGTTCCTTAATGCAACTGGAATTAAAAATAGGTTGGAGAAAATGAATTCCAATCAGTACATGCCGATTCTCATTTCTCTAATTGGGGATTGGTGATTGGCTCCTAAAACCTTGATTGGAGCATTTTGTACGATGCTACACAGTAGGGGTGCTCCAATCAGGAGCAGATCACTGATCCCTAATCACAGAAATCAAAATCGGCCTGTACTGATCATTGATTGCTGATCACAGGTATGTGAGGGTCACTGGGGTCTGACATTGAAAGTGTTTCTAAAAAAAATTCTAAACTGCAGTGCACAAATATAATTAAAAACTTGAGTTAATTGGAAAGCAACATGTTTAATTCCTGTATTATTTAGTGTCAGTTATAAAGAAACTGAAACCAATAGAATAGCCAATGTCCTACTGTACTCACTTGTTATAATGTGCAGCACATGAAACTGCGTCAATGAATAACAAATCAAAACTCCAATCATGGCTAGTGAGTAAGGGCTGCCATTTCTTTTTAAATATCAAAATTTCTGCACTTTTAAGAGACAGTCCATTCCTCTTATGATCCAGAATGTGTGTAGCCGTGCTGAATAGTCTCTCACTGTTATTCTCTGCAGAGTAAGGCTTTAGCTTTTTGAGGGCTTCTGCTATGGGTGGGTTGGTCTAAACTGAAAAAAATGATACTTTGGATCAACTTAATAGAATTGCTGCAATTTGTTACAACTAATTTTTTTACTTTCTCTCAAATAAAATGTAATAATTTTATTTAAGGATTAATTTTGATTAAATATAAATATATTTTTTAAGTTTCCCCAAAGCAAAAGAAAATCATCCATCCAAATCAAAAACAAAAGTTCTTACAATGCCTTAGGTCAGTACAACTTATTTTTCTACTTTGTAACAATTTGATTATATCATTTTAGAAAACCCTAAAATTTAACATTATATTTAAGTTTAGTTTTTACCTTGAAAAAAGCAAATTACGTTCTTGTAGTAAGAAGTAATAGGAGTAAACAATAGAAGCAAAGTAATCTTTTAAATTTTTCTAAGTTAAAAGTGTGATTAAGTACAAACTTAATTTTATGAATTATACGTAAAAATCAATATATATAATCTTTTTTCTGAAACCAAAAATGTACTTACCTCTAAGCCAAAAAAGTTCATTTAGATTGTAATCCAATTCTCTGTTACCAAAACCAAAAATTTATTAAAACCGTTAATAGTGAATTTTTGGCTACACTCATTAAAATTGTTTTTATTTAGATGAAACTAATAAAATAGGATTTTTTAAAGTTCCATTTATGAATGAAGACAATGAACAAACAAGTTCTCCACCAAAAACATTTATTTCTATCCTTGAAACCATACATTACCATTTCTTTTTGTTGTACTATTCAATTATTTCTCCAATTAAAATACAGAAAACAAACATAAAATTAATAAAACAATGCATTTTTAATAACTTGAGCTTAATAACTGTATAAACCTAACCATGTGAAAACCTGACAATTGTTTGACAAACAAAGTGACCAAAATGCAATATTTTAATGTCAATATTGAATACGTTCCCTAAATATTTTCTGCAGGGCCGCAAAAGTGTGTTTGAGCTCACCAGGATAGCTCAAGTTTAGCGCATAGATGAGGCTGAACAACATGGAACATTCATGTGCGACAAATGGAAACTCATTAAGTCACAATCCCGATTCCCTGTGGTGGCTGAAGACCGTCCTCTTCCTCCCTGAGGACAAACAGGCCCATCATGCACCTCTCAAGTTCTGCCTGAACTTCATCCTTCTGAACAACCTAATAAAATACAGGATATTTGTTAGACAAGTTTCTTTATTTGGCAAAACAGTGTCTGATTTATGCATGTGAAAATCACATAATGTTCCCTATGAGTGTAAAAAAAACACCTAGGATTATGGTGCATCACATTTAAGTTAAATTTAATCATGTCAATGCATAGGCCAAAACAACTGACTTACATATACACGCACATTATATATTACATTATACTGCCAAAGGTATTTGCTCGTCTGCCTTTACATGCATGCGAACTTGAGTAACATCCACTTCTTATTTGTGCATTCTAGGAAGGACCAATTTCTGCATTATGGGTAAAATAATGCCCTTTCAGAAAAGCTAACAGACCTGTAAACACAAAAGTTAATAAAGATTTCATGTTTACTTTTAAACTTCATTCATGATAGTAATTGCTAACCTCAGCTTCTTGTTAGTCTGTGTAAACCCTAGCTGAAAGTGGGACAGTGCTCTGCCCATTAATCCATGCTACTACCAAGGTAATTGGTAACAATGATTTTACTTAATTTTTCTTTACTGTTTTTGTGTTTTATTTCTCATTTTATTTCATTTATATGTGGACTGTTGTACTTTTACTTGTAATAGCGTTAAATCAACATGTTAAAAATTGCTACCAGTTTTAAGGATTATATTCTGAAAACATTAAAAACCTGTCATAAAGTGTTACCAGTATGTCAGGAAAATTTGCTAATGCCCCATTTCTTTCACACGAGGAAATATAGTTTTAGCGATATTAACATTACATTATTTACACGTTAGCAAGTCCAGAAGGTTTTAACTATAAGTACACTACAAACAGCACTCACTCCAAATTGGATTGTTCTATATTTAGGTCACTTTTCAATTAATTTTGACATCGTTAACTAATGGTACTTGAATATAATTAATTTCACATAATTCTGCACAGCCATCTTAGCATTCAAACTCTGGCATTTTTTTAATTAACCGCGTTAGTTAGCTAATGCTAGGTAATATATGTGTAGTTGGCTAGCAAACATGGACGCAAATCTTAATCTACAAAGTAGTTGTTTCTGAGATAAATCATAAATTTGCTTATGGAAGAGATACATTTAACATAGAAATTACATGAGTTTGCTTTCTTACCTGGTTTAAAAGACTTTTCTTTGAAAAACTGGGGCCGACAGGTGAACGTGATTCAGTCCGCGATAATGCTACGTCATGAGGTCATGTCATATGGCGAACCTTTGGTTTGAAGTAGAAATGTCCTTTCAGTGACCGGATTACATTTAAGTTTAAGCAGGGGTTGCGAAAGTAAAAATAACAGTTTCATATAGGAAGTCAAAAATGTCCACCAGATCAATGAAGAAACATACTTTGTATCAATGACAGCAGTTTCACTTTTTTCAGTGTATGAAGGTCGACTTACAAGACTTAGCTGCTTTAAAGATAACTTTTCATACATTATTCACGCTGCATTGTTCTTAAGTGGAGAATAAGGTTAGTTTTAATTATGGTTATATAAATATAAATTATTATTACACCTCTACCATGTTGATCTGCCTACAAACTGCATGGAATGAAAATGTGAAAATGTCTCACAGGACTGCTATTAGAAACCTGACACTGCTGTTTGATTTGGAACACTTAAACATTTACACATTAATATATCAATGAAAATTCCTAGGACCAATTTTAAAATACTGTGCAAGACAGTTAAACGAGTTGGCAAGTGAGGCCACTCCAATTATTATATTAAAGTTTCCCTGGAAAATTTGTCATACATCTGTTTATAGTTTTTAGACAATTTTGAAAGCCAGCCCATTTTGTCCAAAAGGTTGTGGTGATGCACCAACACAAAAAATTAATTAGTTACAATACAGTTTGTGTTAAGTGCCATCTGTAGACAGATAAAAGTAAACTAATGGTTTGCTTTTTGCTCAAATTTAAATAAAAATATTAAATCAAGCACTTCCTTTTTAGATTTAATAAGTTGCTCCACAAGTAAAACCTTACAAGGGCTTGGATTAATGGCAACTAATGTCTTTAAGATAACATCCTCTTTAGAGTAAGGTGTGACAGCATATAAGTGCATTTCTATTATAAAAACATTATAAAAAGTGTGGAAACTGGAACAGTACATTACATTAATGTATCCTTTAAATGTAAAGTTACTTTCTGGTAAAAAACAAACACAACTCCTCGGCTTTTTACATTAGAACAGTTCATAAAAAAAAAGTTCATAAATCCTTAAACTATGTTGTAACATCTTAATAATTGCAGCTCTTAAAATCCCGGAGCATTTTATCCTTTTTTTTTTTTTACATTAATATGCTTTAATAAACACATACTGTATAGGGCTTGGGATTGTGCAGTATAGAATGACATATAGTTTGTCAGCACAACCTAGGCCAAATTATTAATTCTATTTCATTTTACCCATACTATACAATATAACTATACAAACATGAATAAAAACGTTAAAATGTGTCACATAGGCAACAAAATAGCACTTATACACATGAGCATGTATTTCTATGGCTGTTTCAATTGTTTCTACAACCAAAAATAACAGTAATATGAGCATTTCCTAAGTTTACCATTTTTGTACTGTCATTCTTATATTCTGGAGTTTTAAAACTAATGATAACTTTGCTTCTATCTGACACTGCCGGAAAGCCAAATGCACAGTTTGATGTCTGAAACTTCTGCTGTTTACACGCACCGGCAAGACTCCTGAATTACAAGTTGCCTTGTTAAGGTCAATTATCGACCAATGCTGTGTTGCCGGGTTAAGTACAATTTAAAAAACTGCACTAAAAGTTTTCAAAAAGTACTTTCAAATGTTTACACTAGATTAAATTGAACAAGGAGACTTACTTTGAAGATGACAGCAACCGGGAGCTCTTATGTAGCATAACTAACCTTATTTATACTGCAATCTAAAGTGCACTAAATTCTGGACGCCCACACCAGACCTTTAGTTGGTTTCTATATTTGTATTTAGTCCAAATAAGAACATTCAGCTTGCAATATTCAGTTTCAGGATTTTATTTTATGAATCCAAATAATCACTTCTAAATTTCACTGCTTCGTAAGCATCTGCCAAAGTATATTATCTTTCTTTGGCAAAGAGCATTATGGTCAGCCACTGGTAATGAATCTTACACTAAAATTTGTTCTATTTTAATTTGATACTGCGCTAAATGTTAGATCCCTTAAGTATTGTGATGTGCCCAAGTCATGTCTCAGCATCTGAAAAGGTTTTAACTAAATATTTTTTAAAAGCTTGTTTAAATGTGACATAATGCTAAATGTAACCAGCTTTTTCAGTATTTCAGATAACGTACATTTATTAACGTGTTTGTTCCAATGTTTAAGTTACAAATCTCAACTGTGAAAACCTGCAATACAGTATTTGTTGATCTGCGTGGGAGCTTTGATTTGCTTTTTGGTGAAATGGGACTATTAAGCTCAAAATACACCAATGTGCCTTTTCTATGAAATGAGGAGATATATACACTGTGGATTACTACATACACATTTTTAACAGAAAACATTTCAAAAAGATCATTTAAAAAGATTATGTTTTCTACCAAATTTGTTGCTACTTTTGCTTACATAGACTAAAATTAATTAATGTCTTTTCACAAAAAAAGTACATTATTGGTTTTACAAAAAATTGAGAGGAATGAATTAATGATTGATTTTAAATACTGACTACCTACTTGGAAATGTGATTTATATTTTTGGAAATGATGGCACTGACCTTGGAAATGAACACCAGTTGGATCAGAGAGCTTCTTCATGTCTGATTTTAGTGACTCTTCAATGCCAGAAAATCTCTGGGCTCAGGAACCTTAAAATCAAAGGAATATATGTTAAAAAAACAAAAACTCCAGCGACACTGTTGGAAGAGTAACACATTTTTTTACAGTATATTTACAGGATAATTATTAGAAACAGCAATCCAAACTTGATCATAAATATATTCTGAAAGAGAAATGTATATATTATTCAAGTATATACTAGAATAAGATATATATATACTCTATATAGTACATATAAATATATATGCTAATTTTAATAGGAACATTAATAACCCTTTGCCCTTGAACTTTTTATTTTCATCTATTATTTCTTTTAAAAATGTTTACCTATTAATAAAATAAAGAAAGGTATACATAATGAAGGAATCTTTTTAAGAAGACCAGCAAATGGAATTGTTTGACACTGAGGCATAGCCTTTATACTGTTACACAAAGCTAAAATACACTGCATCAACTAACACTATATGGCCATATATAGCTAGACAGATCTGCTGAGTGAATGATAATGCTGCTATATAACAGGCTCACTCGGGGACTGAAGGAACCTCAAGCGCCCTGCCAAGGTGAGACCTTCTGGAGTCCAGTGCTGTCTTTGAGAATTATCCTTCTATACCGTTTGATTTGTACAATGCTGCATTTTATTAATGTGCTTGCTCTTAAAATTTTAACTGATTTTTACTCTCTTTTTCAGTGTTCCCAATCTGCCAGCCAATCTACCATCTGCAAATTTCTCCTCTTGCCATCAAACAAGGTACAGTGTTAAATATCATTATGGCATAAAAAAAATAGTAATAAAGCATGATTATGAATTTATTTACTATGTTTTTTTTTAGGCTATGTAAAAAAAATCAGGGAAAGCTCTTAGAACAGAAGGTGGTGGGGAAAAAAATACAAATTAAATTTGTGAAAAAAAAACACAGAGATCCAATCAGACAAGCTGATGTCAGGATTAACTCTGTGATTGAAGTTGAAATAGTTGTACTGTCAGGAGTCGACTTTTTCATAGCAAATGAAAAATGAGTTAAAAAGTAAAAAAAAAAAAAATCTCAACATGAGCATTGCAGCACATAATTATATATGACAAAATAACACTCATAAATTAAAACAACTACATGGCTCTAAAGTAAAATAAGGT
Source organism: Clarias macrocephalus (assembly GCA_011419295.1). NCBI lineage: Eukaryota > Metazoa > Chordata > Actinopteri > Siluriformes > Clariidae > Clarias > Clarias macrocephalus. The sequence goes on from JAAGKR010012540.1 coordinate 15,765, forward strand.
ACATGTATATTATTTGACTCCACAGTAACCTGCCACCATGGGAGATGGTGAGATGGAGTGTTTTGGCCCGGCGGCCATCTACCTCCGGAAGCCAGATAAGGAGAGGATTGAAGCTCAGAACAAACCTTTTGATGCCAAGTCAGCAGTGTTTGTGGCTGAACCTAAGGAGATGTATGTCAAGGGTACACTGAAGAGTAAAGAGGGGGGCAAAGCCACTGTTGAAACTCTGGATCACCAAGTAAGTGAAAAGATTGTGACACCTAATAGTGCCAGGATCCTAAACAATTAACCTACATACAATAATTAACCATTTGAATATTTTTTCATCACCTTATTTTGTAGACTCTCACAGTTAAGGAGGACGACGTCCATCCCATGAATCCTCCCAAATTTGACAAGATTGAGGACATGGCCATGATGACCCACCTCAATGAACC
>JAAGKR010012541.1:0-10000 GCA_011419295.1 Clarias macrocephalus
GAGAGAGTGAGAGAGACAGAGTGAGAGAGAGTGTGGAGTGAGAGAGCGAATGAGAGAGTGAACAAGTGAGAGAGACAGAGAGAGAGAGTGAGCGAGAGACAGAGTGAGCGACACAGAGAGAGAGAGTGAGAGAGAGAGAGTGAGAGAGAGACAGAGTGAACAAGAGAGAGAGAGCGAGAGAGAGTGAGACAGAGTGAGCGAGAGAGTGAGTGTGAGACAGAGTGAGCGAGAGAGTGAGAGAGAGTGAGAGTGAGAGAGAGTGAGAGAGAGTGAGACAGAGAGTGAGAGTGAGACAGAGTGAGCGAGAGAGTGAGAGAGAGTGAGAGTGAGACAGAGTGAGCGAGAGAGTGAGAGAGAGTAAGAGTGAGAGAGAGTGAGAGAGAGTGAGACAGAGAGTGAGAGAGAGTGAGAGTGAGAGAGAGAGTCCTATATTTTCAGGACCAGTGTGATTATCCAAACAACATGGTGATTTTCCTCAGTATTAAGAGTGTAAAGCTCGTCTCTGTGCACTCTGACATTAACCTGACTTGAGACGGAGCTTTACGGGGGCAGGGGCAGCTCAGTGGTTAAAGCACTGGACTCCGCCTCAAAAGGTTGCAGGTTCAAACCCCCAGCACCCCCCAAGTTCGCTCTCTTGGGACCCTTAACCCTGTAGAATGAGATAAAATGTAAGTTGCTCTGTATAAGACCGTCTGCCAAATGATTTAGTGTAGAAAAAGTGTGGTTCGAGTCAAAGCGGGACTTTTGATTGTACAGAATAACAGAACACAGTGCTGAGAGTAAACACTCCCTTTATGGCTCTATATAATCCCCTGACACACTGATGCACTTATCCCAGTGTCTCACTAGAGCTCGGACACCATCAGGGTAGAAAGTTCTCTCAGTAAACCGGAGCCGTGATCGGACCGTCTGTCCGATTCACGTCTGAAGCGCCGGCCTCCCAGGAACCCCTTTAATGGACACACGTGTCTGTACAAGGGACTGTATGGGGGCGTGGCTATAACTCCCAGCCGAGTTCCTGTAATGTGTGAGTGGTGTTGGTGAATAAGTGTGTGTACAGTTCACACACACACAGATGTGTCTCTTATACAAATGGATTTTCAGTGATCAGACGTTCCACTCGCTGAATGTCCAGGGGAACGACCCCAGTGGGCTCCGAGACACCTCGGCTGGGATCGTCATTCACGCACATGCGGCCTTCTATAAAACGTCGAATGCTTGACTCTGGCTGAGAGTCTGGCTGAGAGTCTCACCACTGGACTGTGAAGTCTTCTGTAAATGTCAACCGCTTTTAACGCCTTCATTCATCAGAAAGTCCCTTGTGATCTGGAAATGTAGGCAGTTGAGTGAATGCTATATAAAAGTTACAGTATCAACGTGCTGTAATAAAGTGCATTTGAGTGTAGGATCAGCGTTGCACTCATCACACGACATAACGAAGACATAGGGGTGCTTTTACTTTTACTCAGAAGGCTGTAATAAGCCAATTCACAGGTGCACACAAAACCTGGGATACCTGGAACAGGAGAATCCTGTGGACTGCCTGGGTTAGTAACCAACCAACACCTTAGAATATCAGACCAACTGCATAGTAACACATCAGCCACCCAATGGGTTACCATGGAAACCGCCTAGCAACCAGCGCGAACACCCCGACAACTTCCTAGCAACAGTACGACGTTACACCTACATCTTTCACACCTAACTGTTTTAACCTTTCAATGTTTTACCCTTGAGAGATGCAATCAGTGTTTAAATATTACACTGTATGTACACATTGTAACCAAATTGTGAAATTAAACTTATTAAGAAATTTACAGATAAAAACATTTTAGTGTTTAACCACACACACAATCAGACATTACAGCCAGCCTTTTTACTGCCGGAGGAAACCGGAGAACCTGGAGGAATCCCAGCAAGCACAGGGAGAAAACAACACACACACACACACACACACACACCAGAGGTGAGAGTCAAACCTCTAACCCTGGAGGTGTTAGATGACAGTCCAAAACACTAGGCCACTGCGCCCCCATGTGTTAAAAATCTATAACAACTAAACAACAGTACGGTTTGACTCTTTCAGTGTGATTAATCAAAGTTGTTTTATTTTGTTTTAACCTTCTAGTCTTTTTTTTCCTTTTCTCACAGGTAAAGAGGAAGGTTTTGTTGACCTTGTGGAACATTTGACCTTGACACCCTGGGTTTAGGAGATTATTTATGAGTTCATGGCAACTACAGTGGACTGCTGCATGTGGTTCCTGACTGGAGGTTAAACACAGACTATTACACTATGTGTGTGTGTGTGTGTGTGTGTGTGTGGTGTGTGTGTGTGTGTGTGAGCGTGTTCTGGAGTTCGGGGTGTTCCAGTGCGTTGTAGTTCACGTCACACTGAGCTCAGATGGTTGCTGCCTGGTTTCACACGTCTTTGTGTACGTGTTGCTACACTTTACTGACGATCCCTTAAGTTTCAGCGCCGCAGCTCAACACGCTTCAGAACGTGCAGTTTCTCCATTTTCTTCTTCTTATTGTTATTACATTTCCATGTCACAAGCCAGACATTACATTTTTAACATAGAGCAGAAACAAATGAAATAAACTTCCACACACACACACACACACACACACACACACACACACACACACACACACACTCATCCTGATTAACACAGCAGCGGCACTCATTCGCAATCACTAATAAAATCCATTTCAGCAGACAGCACCGTTAGGTCTGTTCCCCCTTTTCCTCCACTAGAACAGATTTACAGCATGTCCCTGGAGTTTTTAAGTGTTTTCCAAATATTGTGAAATTAATTATCTAATCTAATCAAAAGCCCACCTGTCTGCCCCGCCCACTTCATAAGAAGTTTCACACACTTTTCTAATACATTTTTTATGCTGCAAAGCTGCTTTATATATATTCAGTACATTTGTTTTGCATTATACTTCACCCTTGTTGCTGTGAAAAACCCTGAATTCTTTAGGAAAGGTCGGCATCGTGTCAGCCTCCGACTCCCAGTTCCCGCTGAGAGGAAGCAGCTCCGTACCACGATGCTCCCACCCCCACGTTTCACCCTAGGAACAGTGATCTTTGAATGATACGTTCTTTAGTTTCTTGCTGCCAAACTTCTCTTTTAGAAGTTTTTTAATAAACTTTTTTTCCCTAGACACCCACTTTTTCAAAAATGACAAACTATCTCAAATGTTACGGACGATTTTTTCATTGCCACGTACACACCCCTTTATTACCCTGAATGTTAAACCAGTGATTTCTGAGATTGATCACATGTTGCCTATCACAATTTTATATGTAGATCTCATTAATAATATGTTACTATAAATATATAGAATGTGCAGAGTCACAGACTATCTGATTTATTTTATTTCCTCTACTCAGAGGAAATAACTGCAGGCGGAAATGTAACTACCCCCCCCTTGTGACTTCAGTCATAAATCGCAATCTCCTGAAACGCAGCAAAAAAGTTTCTGCGGGCAAAAAGTTCAGGCTCAGGTAGAAGCAGGTGGATGAAGTAATAAGAAGACAAAAAGACCTGAAAAGACATTTTGATCTCCTTTAAAGAGTTTAATAAATAACTGGGCATGCAGCAGGTATAAAAACATTGTGGCGTTTTTCACCTTTAATGCATAGTCACTACAAGCTAATGTGATTAAATCTCTGTTCAACACACACATACACACACACACACACACACACACACACACTTCTCCTCTCTTGGGCTTCCTTCTTTTGTTCCCGAGTGGAAGTGTAACGTCATGGAGGTCGATGCGATCCTTCCATCCCTGTCGCCATGGTTACACAACCCGACTACAAGTCACAACTTCCAGCTGCTTTTCCTCTCATTAAATCATCGTTTAAACGCTTTAAATACAAAATAACAGTGTTTCATGACCAACATACAAGTTACCAATTTAATAATGTTAAATAAATAAATAAATAAATAAATAAATAAATGTCAAATGACATGCAGATTAAACAAACGTTCTTCAGTGCGAGCGATAAAAATGTGCAGAAAAAATATTCCAGAAAAAAAATATCTATATTGTTTATTGTATTTTCAGTTCCATTATCTTAAAATGATAATCAACTAAGAAATCATATTTAATATTCCTAACATATTGAATTCCGGCACAAAAACAAAGGTTAAAGGTCATTGGCTATGTGTGTGGAGCTAGCTAACTGTAATAATTAGCATCATCTTTTGCTAGCTTCCGTGTGAAAACAAGACAATGAAACGAGAAAAAAGAGAAAGACAGAGCTAGCATAACATTAATTAACTCATTTTAACTAAACAGATTTTTTGCTAACATAACAGCACTTTTTAACCTTAGCTTTCTGACATGATGTCTACAGCTAGCCTTCTAGCATTCAGCGTAGCTTTGTAGCTTGTAGCCATGATGCTGTGATAACGGAACTGAAAATACTAACAAACACACGGTCAGGTCTGAATGATTTCCTGTCACGAGCGTGTTTGTAACATGCTAACGCCTAGTCTTCACGATGACATCACCACATGTGTACATAAAGGTCGTCTCTTCACATGGCCTCTGCATTAAGGCACATAATAACACAGAAGCATGGGTGAGGTCTGCGAGCGCTTACGTAACGTATATGAAGTGTCTATGTAGTGAGCATAAGGACATCCTGATTACGCTATGTGACGAGCGATCCTGTGCTAGCAAGAGCCGAGCTAAAGTTAGGCTTGATTGAAAAGCATTAGTACTAGTTTAACAGGGTAAGATTAGCTAGATTGCTAATGAATCAGGCCATGTGGATTAGCTATCTGCAAAACAATGTTAGCTAAAGCTTGCATATTCATTACACAACATCATCATTAGCTGAGTATTAGCTAGTTTGCTTTGATACTTTGTTGTGCATTTAATTTAACTATTAAATTGCTTTATAATTATTTATCATCAAATGTAACCAGCTTAAATCACTGTAAAGTTGGCTAGCTTAGCTCAAATTCTCAAAAAGTATTGATGCTCTAAATCAAGCTGATAACATTTGTATAATTGTCTTAAGCTCCGCCCATGGCAATTTCTCAGACGCCTGTCACTCAGGTAAACAAGGATGTGCTAGCTTAAAATGTGTGTGTGTGTGTGTGTGTGTGTGTGTGTGTGTGTGTGTGTGTGTGTGTGTGTGTGTTAACTCAAAACAGAACAATACGTGGCATTTGATCAAATTCTTACATTCTGCAGATTTCCTCCTGTCAGCGCTTCAGCACTGCCTCCTAGTGGCCCGGAGGAGAAATCATCTCATTCTCATTAAACTATTTTCTTAAATCTAAACTGATTCACAAATAAAACACTTAAACAATATAATAAACTCTTATAGAAGTCCCAGTTTCCAATGTCTACGGTGCACAGAGGTGTTGTTTAGAGTTTTTTTAATTAATTTATGATGATGTAGTAGATGATGTTTGTCCCTGTGCAGTAAACTCCTGATTAAGTGAATAACAGGCTGCATGTAATCCAGTATTTCCAGAAGTACAAAGTTTTTTTTTTTTTTTTTTGCTCTGATGATGCAATTTTTACTCAGGATTTAACTCTGTTCCATTTTAATCCTTGCCATCAGCATGCGAGCAGAAATCAGTTCATTAACAGTGTGAAGTTTTTGCTAAATCACATAACGACGCGTTGATTTTTTAATGATTTGCCTGACGATCAGGCGGGAGGGAGGACGGTGATGTGACGTTGGCTGAACAAAGAAAGTTAATGAGTTTGTGTGTTGTTATGAAATCTGGGATTCAATGCAAGCCAGACGTTTCAATAGTTAGAGGAAAGCGTGAAAAAAGTCTAACGCTGTTAATTAATAAATCTAAAACAATTTTTTAAAAGCTTAATATCTACACCTTGGTCTTTTTAGTTTATATCACATAAAATAGGATTTTTTTTTGTTGGTATTTTTTCTGAAATCTTCCCTCAAAATACAACAACTTTACAAACTTTAATGCCTTTACAACTTTTTTCCTTCTTTTTGGATTAACTCCCCATGCACATGCAAATGAGGAAAAAATATAGAAACTAATAATATCACACAACTCTGCCTTCACCTCTCATTCCCAAACGTCACGTTAAAAAAAAAAGAAAAAAAAAAACACATTATGATTTGTGAATCATGTTAATCTTAAATGATAAATAAACTTTTTTCTTTTTCTTAATTTGTTTTCTTTGGCTGATATTACGCCTGACGTCTTGCACACGACCACAACAGTCATCTTTTGTAAATTAAACGCTCAGCCTTTGTGCTCGGTGAGAATTTGTTTTAAAAACAACAACCAAATAAAAATCATGCTAGCTTTATACATAAGACAAATTAGTGCTAAATTATTTAAACAAATCTGATGTGGCATTTCGAATGACACTACAGATAAAAAAAAATTAAGCAAAATTTTAATAAAAAGGAATTTACCGAATGCGAGAGAAAGCAAACTCGGCTCACGTTCTTTTGGCTATGGTTTAGCCGCGGCTAGCCCTGTCCGCGCTGTTTTTAAGCGAGCGTCATGAACTACTTTTAGTGTGAAATGGAGAAAGAAGCGACATCTCTCTCTCTCTCTCTCTCTCTCTCTCTCCCTCTCTCACCAACTCTCGCTTTAGTGTTGTTGATGGATTTTTAGGAAGAAAAACAACTTTGTGCGATTCGAAAAGTAAAAATAAAATAAAAAATAAAGCAGCTGGAATGGTTGAAGATCCTGGTCATGCTCTCTCAGGTGTCTGAAAACTTTCAGCTTAACGAGGCCGATGAATAAAACCATGCGTGTGAAGGTGTCGATGGAAATAGACTGCAATGTGCAGTTTGATGAGTTTGTTTCATTCCCAGGGCGTCGGGGGAGGAGCTCCGTTTTCCATCATGCGCTCTTGGAGGCGGAGTCGGGAGGAGGAGGAGGAGGCGGATCCTTCGCTGAGTCCTCTGTCTTCTCCTCGTCGTCCTTGTAGAAGAACAGAGGAAACATTCCCAGGATGCAGCCGATTCCCACGCCGATGGCTTTGCCCTGCGCGATCAACACAACAAGGGATTAGCTACGATGTGCACACGCTCTTGCTAGGTTTAGAACTCGTGCACAAACTAGCTCAGGGCTTCTAGACTCGCGACGAGCTCGTCAGCTTCTTAAATACTGAATTCTTTATTTACTCGAGGCTTTGGAAGTAAGACCCAGGCTAGACCGGAATTCCAGGCTGTCACGCCAGCGCGGTGACCTTTTCAGCATTAAACCGGAGATCTTTAATGAAAACCCCACTAGCGCTGAGCTGATTACGTCATTTCAAACTGATAAATTATTCAAAGTTCATAAATCTGTTTTATTCCTCAGCAATGTGCGTAAAAAAATTTTTAAAAAAAGAGTAAAAATGTTCTCAGATGCTGAGATGTTTCCTCATCATCACAGTTTCATGCTGCGCTGAACTCAATAACCTTTTCTTTCTTCATTTATTTTTTTATTAAGTTTGTAAAAACCTAACTGTTGCGACACATATCGAGGATGAACAATCTGTTCCTAATTCAGTGGTTTTGTTTATTAACTGCAAGATAAATCCGACACCAAGCCATACGCTTGGAGATGAAGACACGCCCCCAAATAACCATATACGGTAAATAGGGACTGGAATCAAAAGGACCAGCTAATACGATGTTATTGCCATTTGATTTGTCTTGCGATTCTCTAAGTATCACACTGCTGCCAGCTCATGTCTAAATAGTTTAGAGTGCTCCACCTGTAGGATTGTAGAGGAACTGCCACGTTTTACCACTTCGAATTCTAAAATACATACAGTGGTTCCTCTGCATACGAACATTAGATTTGCCTTATAAACTACAATTTTGCAAGAAATTTGCCTCGGAATACGTAGCATTTTTTGTATATGAGTGACTGAGCCAATTAAAAGTTGTTTGTGTTGCTGGAAAGCCAAGTGAAGGCAGTTATATACAGTATATAGATATATAAATTAAAAACAGATTGTTCCTCCTTGCTTGCTCCTTGTGTGTACCATCAGTAAGGTCTATATATTTATTTATTTTTTGCTTTTTGTGTAAGAATTAGTGAAGACGTACAGGAGCACCGCGGGTCCCAAGAATGTTATCAAGGACGGCAGCAAGAAGAAAAAGGAGCCGCTTTCAGTTTGTTTTTTAAAGCAGCCGGTGCCGAGAGGAATCATAAATTAAGTTTAAGTGAGGTTAAATGTCTATTTATTTCATACTTTATTTAATTTTCCTGTCTTTTCTAAGTGTTTTGATTGTTTTTATATGCAAAAATATGATTATAGTGTTGGAAATTGGTAATATTTGTGATAGTTTTGGGTGGCTGGAACGAATTATCAGCATTTACATTATTTCCTATGGGACAACGTGTTTCACAACACGACATTTCACGTTAAGAACTGACAAGAATGTCAGTACAAAAAAAAAGTACTTCCTATTATTTTCCTATTAGATTCACTTGATGAATACCAGCCATCTGAACCGACTGCTGTTGCCTCTACACTTGTTCCAATAGAGCTATAAATTCTGCATCAGCTGAGAATCTGGCATTCAGAGGAGTTTCCTGTGATTAATGAAGCGCGTCGCTGCTGCCCCAGTTTCTGAGAAAAGCTCTATTCTGAGTAAAGTCCGGAGAGAGAGATGAGAGGATGACGAGGCTGTAGGGAGGAGAGGTGATGGAGAGAGACAGCGCTGTGTGTTACGCACCATGTGAGAGCTGACGCGGGTCTGCCACATGTCCGCCTGCTTAGGGCTCAGGTCAGGAATCTGCATGCCGAGTCTACAGGCAAGCGCTTCCACATAACCTGCAAGACTACACACACACAGACACACACGGACACAAAACACACAAAACACACAAAACACACACAGGAAATCAATCATCAAAAGCCTGTAGCTGTGATATAAATCCCTGAAAAACAGTCGGACACACTGAAGACGGCGTGACTCCATTATTTATCTCCAGACAGATTCCTCTGGAGTCACAGCCGTGTGGAACCGAGCCAGCTGTGACAGATGTGTTCAGATAATTAATTAAATCACACACAATTATCGCATGCTAGGGGCGCGAGTCTGTTCCTCTCTGTTCCTCTAGGTCCTAGAGAGGAATCATAAGGTCCTAGAGGAACAGACTCGCGGAACAGCACGATGGAGGCGTGGCCTCTGTTTCAGCATTGGAACAGCTTCGTTTCATGTCACATGGTTTCCTTTTTTACTCTCTGATTTGGAATCAGAAAGAAACAGAGGCCACGCCTCCATCGTGCCATGATACAGAGGCCACGCCTTCTTTACACTTCTATGGCTTCTGTGTCCCAGCATGAAGGAGCCTTTGTATGTAAATCTCACTGAAAGGCCACGCCTCCTTCATGCTGAGACACAGCCACCACGCCTCCTTCACTGAGACTAACACAAAACAGCCACGCCTCCTTCATTGAAACTACCACACAAAGGCCACGCCTCATTCACTTAGACTAACATAACAAGCTCACGCCTTCTTTACTGAGACTAACACAACGGCCACACCTCCTTCACTGAGAACAACATAAGGCCACGCCTTCTTCATTGAGACAAACATAAAGGCCACGCCTCCTTCTCCGAGACTAACATACAAAACGACCACGCCTCCTTCCCTGAGACTAGTCGGTGTACATAGTGTGGAGCTGAGAGTCAGTAATGGAACCGCATGCCGTGATGTTCTCGTCTCCGTGCCGTTTCATTACAGCTCAGTAATATTTCATTACACCCTTTATTCACACTTCCTGTCATGTGACTGCTCTAAACACCTCGCCAGCTCTCAAACCGCACATTTATCATGTGAGCTGCTGCGATGCCGGAGATGAAGCGGTGCTCGTCAGTAAACAGCCCACTCGGGGGCGCTGTGCCGTCCTCCCCCCGGACCCGCAGCGCCTCAGCGTGAGCCGTAACGAGCTCCATTCTGGATAAATGGAGCGATGGAGGGATTTCAGGAAGCGCAGACGGGTCGGGGGAGAAAACGATTCCTCGCTC
>JAAGKR010012541.1:15000-16199 GCA_011419295.1 Clarias macrocephalus
TGGAGGATCTGATCCACAAGAGAGAGCCGTGCTGACGAGGAGAGGCCACGCCCTTTATTCTATAAGTGCCACAGACATTTTTGTGTTCTAATATCTTACACAAATAAAATAAGTTTTAAATTATTTGCGTATAATATAAACCAAGCACAGTTACAGAGAACAAAATACTGTATTTTTGCTACTTTAATTATTTTTGCGACTTATTTATTAATTAAGACACTTCGCTACACTTCTCTTGTACAAGACCGTGCAACAAACAAACAAACAAACAAACAAACAAGGATTTCTGTGCGTTCAGGCCAGGTCCGATCTGTTCGACTGGTTCACACCGAGGGAGGAAACTTTGAATATCGAGCGAATATCTGTAATTAGCATTAGCTCCAAGATAGCAAGTTAACTTAGCTAGCTGAAGAGCACTTCAGGATGGGGAATTCCACACTGTCATTAGTTACAGATGAACTGTAGTGTATAGCGACCACGCCCTGTTCCCTGAATACCAAGTGGTGTTACTTGGCACTACTGTGCGGTCCAGCGGTGGACGACCCGGTTCAGAGAGAGACGCAGCGCTGCGTGTTTTACCCCTGAACTGCTCACTGCTGATTCCTACAGGGTCGTGTCGGGGGTGACGGCCTGTCACTACTGTACTATTGAGGTGGACGCACTGACGCTGGTTCTGTGCTGCAGACTCTTGATCATGAGACTCGTTCTAGACCTGGACCAGTGATGAGAATCTAAAAATGCTTTGACCTGAACTTAAGCGTACCCGACTCGTTCTTTGACTCAGAACTCAGTTTATGAGATTCCCTCTTTCACCCACAGCTATTGTTTCACCTGAGCTCACGAAACTCTGTACTGTGGATGAGTTTCAGGACTTTAAAGACTTTACACTGTTTAAAACTGAAAGACCCAGAGGCGAAGAAAATCACAGACATGTTCCAGTGCTCTCTTTCAGTCAATTTCTCCAAACTACTTCCTGCTGGAGGGAGAACACACACACACACACATATAACCACACACACACATAACCACACACACACACACAAACACACATATAACCACACACACACATACACACACACACACACACACACACACACACACACACACACACACACACACACACATAACCACACACACACACACAACCACACACACACACACACAAACACACAACCACACACACACACACACACACACAC
>JAAGKR010012543.1:0-12895 GCA_011419295.1 Clarias macrocephalus
CAGTGGTCAACATTTTTAAACTATGGTTTTTCTGTTTGCAGGCTCAAAGTCGTCACTCGCTTCGTCTTCAGAAACTCGGAGCACATCATAATTTGTGTCGTTATGAGAAGAGTTTAAATGAGACCCTGAATACAAAGGTTAGTTGTACTACGCCTTTTAATAATGTATTTAAGAGTAAGAGGAGTGAAATAACTTTTCCTGTCGTTATATGCTTGTGTGCGCGATTACTAAATATAATGTCAATCAGTAGTAAGTATGGCTTCAGTTGTAGTGCCAGTCTTAGCTTTGTGTTGCAGACCTCCATCAAAGTCACATTTCACAAAAGCCCAAAACATTGCAGTTAGAGCTGGTGGAGAGGTTTTAGTCAAACAAGTTCACAAAGGCTTTCAAGGTTTGTATAGTTAGAGATGCAATGATAGATTCTTAAATTAAATTAGGTATACCATTGTTTAGGTAGTGATGCATCATTGTGTTTAGTTTGAAAGATCATTTTAGTTAAAAGATAGCAGTAAGAGTTTCTAAAAGTCTGAGATTCAACCACTGGCCTTGTGGTCATGTGCACTTCCATTATTTTCCATTCTAAAAATGTTAGAATGCTGCCGCTACCACTACAACTATTTCTCCTACCATCACCGCTACTAATACCAGTACTGCTGCCGCTGCCATCACCACCACCACTATCTTTAAATGCTTGATTGTGATTTATCTAAAAAAAAAAAAATAATATATATATATATATATAAAAAAATTTTATAAGTTAAGTTGTGATTAAGTAATTTGTTAACAGACCAATGCTTGGATCCGCAACAGAACAAATCTCCATCAAGTTCTGAGGTCAGCGAGGACGAATATATACCATCAGCTGAAGAAACAGAAAATGACGGTTCAGAAGAAAGTGAGTGTGTGTGTGTGTGTGTGTGTGTGTGTGTGTGTGTGTGTGTGTGGTGTCATCGAAGGCTGCTTCTGACCACTCAAGAGAAAGTGTACGAGACATTCCAGTTCTCTGACTGAGAACAGAGACTCCTCTCCACCTGACCCAAGTGATAGAGACTCTTCTTCACCTGATAGTTCTGATGTGACGGTGATGACTAAAGAAGAAAGACCATGGCAGCAGACTGTACAACAAAGTTCTACTGTGTGTTTTGCTCCAAGCCTTTCAGCAAAATGTCACGCCATTTGGAATCCATACAAGATAAGCCAGAAGGAACTTGAGTGAGGCAAAATGGAACACTCCCCAACTACTTCCTTTTGCTGAAGACGTGAAGATGCACCTGAGAATACAAAGGCTGGAGTGCCAAACAAAACTTAGAGAAGAGCCAAGTAAGAAGCAATGGGCAGAACTTGCTAAAAATCACACTCTGATGTGATACTCTAATCGTACAAGAGAAGGAGAGGTATCCAAGATGTGCATTAATGCTTTTACATTGAGAGACACCTCGTCAGCTCATCCAGATCTTGAACTCGCTTTATCTGAACGAGAAGAAGCCTTGTAAGCACTTCCAGCGAATTGAGAAAAGGAAAACGTGGAAGAAAGATCCCCATGCTCCTCACACCTGATATGCTGGCATCAATGGAGTTAGTCAAAAATCACTGTAACTGATGTGCTGGATGAGAATCCCTTCATATTTGGGAGGCCACAAGCGCTTAGACACTTCAGAGGATCAGATGTCATTTGGCAGATTGCTCTAAACTGTGGGGCAGAGCATCCAGGAGCTTCATCCTCCACCAAGTTGAGGAAGCACATGGCCACCATGTCGAAGGTCCTCAATCTGAAGGTCAATGAAATGGATGACCTCGCGGACTTTCTTGGGCACGATATTCAGGTACATAGTCAGTATTACAGGTGGCCTGAAGGGACGTTGCAGCTGGCGAAGATAAGTAAAGTCCTCATGGCCCTGGAACGAGCACAGCTGTCCGAGTTTAAAGGAAGGAATCTTGAGAGCAACATTGATCCACAAGGTAAAAACAGGCCTGTGTACTGTAAATAATTCATTTACACACACATACACATGTGGTTGCTAAGAGGATTATCAATTACTAAAATTTTAAAGAACCGTATAGCAGTACAGGTGCTTGAAAAATTTGAATATATCGTACAAAAGTTCATTCATTTTAGTAATGCAACTAGTAATGCAAAGGTGAAACTAATATACGCGAGACTCCGTACATGCAAAGCAAAATGGTTCAAGCCGTGATTTATCATAAGAGATGATTATGGTGTACAGCTCATGAAAACCCCAAATCCACAATCTCAGAAAATTTTAATTACTATTTTAAAAAGGTTTAATATTCTAGGCTGAAAGTGTCCCACTCTAACCAGCTAATTAACCCATAACACCTGCAAAGGGTTCCTGAGCCTTTAAATGGTCTCTCAGTCTGACTTGAACTATCTCGCTTTGCATGTAATGAGTCTCTCCTATTAGTTGCACCTTTTAAGTTGCATTACTAAAATAAATGCACAATATTCTAATTGTTCGTGTTTCACCTGTTGATTAAATTCTCCAATGCAGTAATGCAACCAGCAAAATGGTCTATGATAGATGGGAGCTTTCTTTAGTGGAGAGAGGTTAAGACAGTTTACCCTCTAGCATTGCATACAGCTGGTCAACTGTTTAGACCGCCAAGGACCTACACGTTTAATGACTAGTCTGTCGATTTTTGCCATTATCGTAGTAGTAGTGAAGTATTGTTCAAATAATACAGAGGGTATAACAGTTTGTTCTAACAGTACACACACGTACATCCCCACCTCTAGCTCCACGCCTCTCTCTACACCCTTTAAATGTGATGTTGCTGTCTTAATGCTCATGTTCTAATGTTTTATTCATGTGGTTGCTGTGGTTTCCAGAGAATTTAGCTGTAGTGAGCGGTGCATCAGATACTGAAGATGAGGACCACATGAGTGAGTTGGATGCTGCATCTTCAACCTCACTTTTCATCTACACAATCATCAGCTATGTAGGCAACTATGAGAAAGAATCATAGAACTTTACTTCCTTCACCACTGGTGTTAAACTGAGAATACTGCAATACTATGAAATGATATTTTACTGTTGCAACCCTGGTGTTTTGATTTCAGCAAGCAAACCAAAAATAAATGACTAGATATATGTAAGAAAATACATACTGTACCTTTGCCAGTCATTAGGCTCAGCTTAATTTATTGTTTCTGTACACATACAAGGAATTTGTCTCTGGTTTTTACATTGGACTATATCTCAAGTATGAACAAAGAAAACATATATAGGTATAGAAATATTGTAAAGCATTAATGAATAAAAATGCTGCCTTTGTAATCTCTTCCTGTCCACATTGGTGACTGGTCTAAACAAAGAATAAGTTATTGCAGCATTGATGTAGATCAGTCCCTGACAATAGTAGACGATATTATTAGTAGTAATATAAAACTCATTTACTAAAAAAATAGACCTTACATTTTTACAGGCAAGTCAAGGGGAAAAAAAAAAAATCTACTCCTGAAGGTGGACAAAAATATCCACATCCAGCCAAAGGTAATATTTCTAGTATGTGGAAAAGTGATTATGGAAATGTTTTCCCTTGTAAAGAGCGCACAGCTTGCCTTTATTATTTGGATGCCCTTTATTTTATTTTTTATTTATGGTCATTGTCCCCAATATACTTTCTGTGGTTTAAAGACTATATTAGAAACGCCTGGTTCCCAAATTCAACAGACAGTAGACATATAGTGGTGTGAAAAAGTGTTTGCCCCCTTACTGATTTCTTTAATGTTTCAGATGGTCAAAGATAACACAAGTAAAAAACACATCATTCAGTTTATTATTAAAGGAAAACAAAATCCAAAACCACATAGCCCTGTGTGAAAAGTATTTGCCCCCTAAACCTAATAACTGGTTGGGCCACCCTTAGCAGCAATCAAGTCTTTGATAACATGCAGTGAGTCTGTTACAGCGCTGTGGAGGAAGTTTGGTCCACTCATCTTTGCAGAATTGTTGTAACTCAAGCACACTGGAGAGTTTGAGAGCATGAAATCACCTTTTTAAGGTCATGCCACGGCATGTCAATTGGATTCAGGTCAGGACTTTGACTAGGACACTCAACTCTTTGTTTTGTTTTCTTCAGCCATTCAGGGCCAGACATTCTCCTTCAGGATATATTGGTATACAGCAGAATTCATGTTTCCATTTATCACAGCAAGTCTTCCAGGTCCTGAAGCAGCAAAACAGCCCCAGTCCATCACACTACCACCACCATGTTTTACTGTCGTTATGATGCTCTTTTTCTGAAATGCAGTGTTACTTTTATGCCACACATAATGGGACACACCTTCCAAAAAGATAAACTTGTGTCTCATCAGTGCAGAGTATTTTCCCAAAGTCTTGGGGATCATCAAGATGTTTTCTGGCCAAACTGAGACGAGCCTTTCTGTTCAGCAATGGTTTTCGTCTTGGAACTCTGCCATGCAAACCATTTTTGCCCCCAGTCTCTTTATGTTGGCGTCATGAACACTCACCTTAACTGAGGCACGTGAGGCCTGCAGTTCTTTGGATGTTTTTGTGGGGTCTTTTGTGACATCTTGGACGAGTTGTCGGTTTTAGAAATGGCTGTATAACCCTTTCCAGACAGAAAATTGAGATCAATCATTCTCATTTGTTTTTGAATTTCGGCATGATGTCTAGGCTTTTGAGAATCTTTTGGTCTACTTCACTTTGTCAGGCAGGGCCTATTTATGCAATTTTTTTTTCAGGCCTGGGTGTGGCTAGAGAAATTGAACCAGGGTTCGATAAACCAGAGTTATGTTCTAGAAAATATGATCATATAAACCCAATATTATCATCCCTGCACTGGCTACCTATTCAGTTTAGAATTAATTACAAAATAGCATTACTTGCGTACAAGGCTCTAAACGGTCTAGCTCCCACATACCTAACCAGTCTTCTGATAAGGAACGTGGTGGATTGTACCGCAAGATCAGAAAACTCCGGACTACTGGTAGTTCCCAGAATATCAAAATCTACAAAAGGAGGCGGGGCATTTTCATATTTAGCTCCAAAGCTTTGGAATAGCCTTCCTGACAGTGTTCGGGGCTCAGACACAGTTTCCCAATTTAAAAGTAGACTCAAGACGCATCTCTTTAATCTGACATACACATAATTTATTTCTTTACCTCATACTCCAGTACATCTATCCTGAATGGCAACCACGCTAATTCTTTTCACCTGCTCTTTATTTTTCCACCCATCCCGAGGCATCTGGTGATTGTGCCAGCTTCAGTAGACCGAGGCCAACCCTGCGAGGATCCTGAGGCATCCAGAGAAGGACCTGCTCCAGCTGGATTCCTCTTCATGTTGTTTTGGAACTACACATGCTGCTCCTGAGCTCCCAGTGATCCAGACCCCATCTGCCCTCTGCACCTGCTGACTCATCCCTGTGCTGAACTGGACTTTGTGTTAATTTAAATAACTTCTGTTATATCGAACTTTCATCTGCATAACACACATGATGTTATACAATCACTGCTCTCCGTTATCACCCAGATGAGGATGGGTTCCCTGTTGAGTCTGGTTCCTCTCAAGGTTTCTTCCTATTGCCATCTCAGGGAGTTTTTCCTTGCCACTGTCGCCGTCACTGTTGCCACTTTGGCTTGCTCATCAGGGACAATCTCATTATCTAGACACATTTTTCTTTACACATATATACATTTCCATAAGTCTTCTTTTCATTTTCTTTTAATTTCTGTGAAGCTGCTTTGAGACAATGACCATTGTTAAAAGCGCTATAGAAATAAAATTGAATTGAATTTTAACATGGAAAGGGCAAACACTTTTTCACACAGGCCTATGCAGTTTGGGATTTTTTCCCTTAATAATAAAAACCTTCATTTGAAAACTGCATGATGTGTGTGTTATCTTTGACTAATATTTAAATTTGTTTGATGATTTGAAACATTAAAGTGTGATAAACATGCAAAGAAATCAGTAAGGGGGCAAACAGTTTATACACAGTCCTTCTCAATTTTGTTCACCTGTTTTAATAGGAAAGTCAGATGTAGAGATGTCTCTGGTCATTGAGGACTCTGGTGAGTCTCACACACACACACACACACCAAAAGGTAAGCTGTTCAAAGTTTTCTCTAGCGACTTATGAATGGGTTTCTGCAGTCTGGAATCCATAAGAGTGACACCGAACACACGAATGAAGGCTTGAGATTTTTATTTAATACCGTAGCTAAATTAACTAAAAACAGACCACTGCAGAAATCTCCACAATATCATGCTGTAGTGAGGATTTCATGAACTTTCAATAACAAAATCATAATTAGGCAAAAAATTCAGGCTTTGAAACCAGACAATTTAAGTAATACAGATGAACTAACCACATCACATCCGAACTTAGAACACTTTACTCCCCTTGAAGCGAGGGAACTAATTTTACTCATCTCTTCTTCAAAATTCATCAACCTGTATATTAGATCCTACACCGACACATTTTCTCAAACATATATAACCAGCAATAGCAGAACCCCTGTTGAAAGTAATTAACTGTTCACTCAGTAGTGGGTATGTTCCCAAATCCTTTAAATTAGCCATTATTAAACCGCTAAATCAAGAAACCTGACCTTGACCCCTGTCTGCTTTCTAATTACAGGCCGATATCAAACCTTCCCTTTATCTCCAAGATTCTGGAAAAGGTAGTATCACACCAGCTATGTTCACATCTACATAGAAATAGCATAAATGAGCTGTATCAGTCAGGATTTAGGCCTCATCACAGCACAGAGACAGCACTCGTTAAAGTAGTAAATGACCTCCTATTGGCCTCTGATCAGGGTTGCGTCACTGGACCTCAGTGCAGCTTTTGACACCATTGATCATAGTATTCTCCTTCACAGATTAGAAAAGGTAGTAGGAATTAAGGGAAATGCCCTCTTGTGGCTCAGATCCTATTTCACTGATCGTTATCAGTTTGTAGATTTAAATGGTAACCATTCCTCATGTTATCAAGTGGAGTTTGGTGTTCCACAGGGTTCAGTTTTAGGCCCACTGCTTTTTTCCCCCTTTACATGCTTCCTCTGGGCAACATAATTCGTAAACATGGTATTAGTTGTTTTCATTGTTATGCTGATGACACACAATTATACGTCTCAGCAAAACCAGATGAGAAAAAGCAGTTTGCTAAAATTGAGCAATGTGTGCAGGACATAAGAGACTGGATGTTAATTAATTTTCTTCTGCTAAATGCCGATAAGACAGAAGTTCTAGTCATAGGACCACAAGTAGCTAGAAGTAGGCTTTCTGATCACACTGTAACTTTAGATGGCCTTTCTGTTCCATCAAATGCAACAGTAAAAAGACCTTGGTGTGATTATGGATTCCAGTCTTTCATTTGATGCACATGTGAATAATATTACCAGGATAGCATTCTTTCACCTTAGAAATATTGGCAAGATAAGGAATATATTGTCACTAAATGATGCAGAAAAACTAGTTGATGCTTTTAAAAATCACCTCTAGGTTGGACTATTGTAAACACCCTACTGTCTGGTTGTTCCACTAGGTGTATAAACAAGCTTCAGTTGGTGCAGAATGCAGCAGCGAGGGTCCTCACTAGAACCAGAAGATACGAGCACATCACCCCTATCTTATCTACACCGCATTGGCTCCCTGTGAAATTTCACATTGATTTTAAGATACTACTTTTGACGTTTAAAGCATTTTGACGTATTAAGCATGGTCTCGTGCCGCAGTATCTGAATGAACTGCTAGTGTCTTACGATCCACCACGCCAACTTCCATCAAAGGATGCAGGCGGCCTGTCAGTAACACATTAAAACTACAGCAGGGGGCGGAGCTTTTTCTTACATGCCCCAAAGTTATGGAATAGTCTTCCTATTAATGTTCGGGACTCAGACACAGTCTCAGTGTTTAAGTCTAGGCTAAAAACCTATTTATTTAGCGCAGCATGTTTGTAAATAGATGAGCCTTAGGTAAAGGAGCAGATCTGGGGGACTCATGGACGTAGAGTATCTGGTGAACTGGTATGTTTAGATGCTGTCCTCCCCACTCTCATTGATCACTCAGGTTCGTTGACGGTGAGGTGATTGGTTGCTTCACATCTCAGTTCCCCGTCATGTCTGTGTTTCGTTCTGGCTCTCCCTTTTAGTGATGCTGTTATAGTTATTCCTGGCGGAGTCCCTGCTTACACTTTGCACTAAATATACATTCACCTTATACATGTTGACTGACCAGACCTAACTGTCATCTCTCCTTATTTTCTGTTCTCTCTCTCTCTCTCTCTCTCTGTCGCTCTGTCGAGCTATACATGTGATCCAGACCCCTCTGCCCTCTGGACCTGTCTAACCCATCCTGGAGTCCTGCTTCTGGTTGGAGATCTCGTCGCATGGATGCCCCGTGTGGTGGCTGGGGATGGTTTCCACGAAGACTGTCCTGTCCTCGACTGATGAAGACGGCTGTTCTCTAGGGACCTGTGACTTCAGTTGTTCGATAGCTCAGGACTGGAATTTCCTCCAGTCTACCTGAGCCTCCAGGAACAAACTGGACTCCTTTTAATTTAAACACATCTCCTGTTATACTGAACTTCCAGTCTTACACAGTATGAGTGCTGATCAATCCCTGCTATCCGTTATCACCCAGATGAGGATGGGTTCCCTGTTGAGTCTGGTTTCTCTATTACCATCTCAGGGAGTTTTTCCTTGCCACCATCACTCTCGGCTTGCTCATCAGGGACAATCTAATCGTTTTGATTCATTACACACACACACACACACACACACACTACATACAAACTTTCTTTTGATTGTGTAAAGCTGCTTTGCGACAATGTCAATTATGATGACATCACTCGCTGATAAAAAAAAAAATCTAACTGTTGTAACCCAACAACCATCTAGTGTGTCCTAGCAGTCCCTTAGTGCATGTGACTAGATATAGTATACTCTTTAAAATACACGTGTGTGTGTGTGTGTGTGTGTGTGTGTGTGTGTGTGTGTGTGTGTGTGTGTGTGTGTGTGTGTGTGTGTGTGTGTGTGTGTGTGTGTGTGTGTGTGTGTGTGTGTGTGTGAGTGAGTGTGAGAGAGAGAGAGAGAAGTAGCTCTAGACATTGCATCACCATTAAAAGATTCCATGCCCAGCTCTGAATAAAAAGAAGCTTACATGTGGACACTAAGATTTAAAAAGGTTGAAGAGTTAAAAAGTTGGTCTGAGGACTTGGTAAACTTTCAGTATCACATGATGCTGTGGTGCGCAGCTTTAGTGAATAAAGTGCTAAAAACCTCTAGATTCTTACAGGATAGATACTGAACCTGGGATGTTGAGGGTTAATTGTACACCTTTTTTCTGATTTCTAATGAAGACTGCTGATGCTGTGTTTATTTCTAATATTACTTACTAATATTATAAGTTTGTCTATGAAAAGTGTGCTCAAATTATTTAATTGAAATATTACATCTATATTTTCTTCTTTGCTTCTTGTTTGACTGCTGTGTGTGCGGTTCTCCACCTGCCCGTAAAACTCAGAGTACGTCCCCCCCAAACAGCCAGTGAGACTCCCAGTGAGCCTGGCACCCTTGTATAGTCTAAGGGCCATACACAAGGCGTGAACCCAAACAGGAAAGCCTGAGGAAACCCCAGGCAGCGAGCCACTCGTACTATCCACTTTCTGGACTTCATGGCAGACTCAGCAATTCCAAAATGTTGATCTTTTCCTTTCAAACCAAACCATAGTAGTGTCCTCGCGCAGCTGCTAAAATTGTACCGCATGCAAGTAACCACTAAAATTGTGAAGATATTGTCCGTGTCAAATAGAGTAGGAGACGTGGCCTAACTTTGACTGTATAGCTTTTACCTTTTGCACACGTCCAAGAAAGACTGTTAAAACCAACAACACAGATCGTACTTGGTGAAAATGTTAAATGCATTTCATGAAAGCCACATGTCACCACCATCCGTCAGAATCAGAACTAAAAGGATCAATGCTCTCTTGGTTGAATTGAAGGCTCGTCTGAGAGATATTGGGCTAGGCGTAGTTGGGCATCAGCTCAGAGCGTGCTGATCAAAAAGTCTCGCAAGTTTGAGACACAACTCTACATCCACTGCTTAACACCACATTAATAAACATGTATAAAGTGTATTTATAATTTCACACAGACTTATTGATGCCAGAAGCCAATTTGTTCATTGACGTGTCTCCTGAGTGGCTCCCTGCTGTAGTGCTTGGTATGGATCCCTGCTCATTGTAATTATTATATCGACTTGGGTACATATAAAAAAGAATGCATTTTTCTACATTATAGGGATCTGCATGTACAAACTGGGTTTGCAGTTGTTCTGACAACTCGGATGTTTTCCAGTTTCCTCTAGCACAGATGCACATGATCACGTTCAAAAAAAAAAAAAAAAAAAATCTACATTTTTTGCAGTCATAAAACCTTTGTTCAGCCTGACGTATCCAAAAACCCAGTTTGAAACCTGAAGCTTCCCTATTTAAAAAAAAAAAAAAAAAAAAAAAAAAAACCCACCAGCAAAGCTTCTATAAAAAAGCACCCATTTATTAAAAAAATTAAATTGTCATTGATCGATGCCGAGTTGCTGGCATGCATCTGGGCCGCTTGTGTTTAAACACATCACCATTCAAATTCATAATACCCAGCTCTGGGTTACAGGCTTCAGATATTTTATATGCAGACACTATGTATGCGTTTCATGCCTGGGTTGGATGACTTGACACAGAAGAGCCACAAAAAGACCCCCATATTCTATGCAAAATGGACAACAAAATGTGTCCCGTTGTGTTTTTTTATTAAAAGACGACCATCACTACAGCCTAAGTGTTAAGAGCATTCTTTGGCTTTTGTAGATGATCTTGAGAAGCCATTAGAAAACCGAGCTGCGCTTAAATTGTTTAATCGATTTGTCTGGATACATCCTTGCAGTATCTGGCCACCGAAAGGGTGTCAATATGACTAGTGAAGGGAGGTTGAGACAGCAGGGGGAAAAAAAAAAAAAACCCTCAATGATGGTGCCCCAATCATTCATTCATGTAAGTATATGGGCAGGCTTAAAAAACAAACAAATTATACACACACGATGATGTTCAATCAATTCATAACAAAGTTAAGTAGAACAGCACAAGACTCAAGGAGGTACCTTGGGCAAGCAGCTGTACCGCTCAAAGCAAACGGGTATACCTGGTTTGAGCGTTACAACCAACTTCAAGGCTCGTATATGTCTAATTTTTTATACAATTCCACTGGAGGAGTGTTAAGTGCTGCGTTATGGAGATGTTTTAAAATTTGCAAGAGCCCCAACGCAGGGCTTCTGAGGGGTTCGATAAAACGGAGTTGAGAGAGTCCTTGTGATGTGCAGGGGAAGACATTAAATAAGGAACTTGAAAGGAAACAAAGGAAAACTGAAACACAAAATAAAGAGAGCGCTCCGCCGTCTATGCGAGAACAGATGGGGCTGTGGAAACTAAAACTAGATCCTCTCGGGGACCTGGTCGAGTTATCTGGGAATTTGCACATCAGCCTCTGCTTCAAACTCGAAAAAAGCCATAGCCAACTACAGCGGACATGAGGATCAACTCTGGGATCACTTTTTAATTCTTGTGTCTGACAGCTTTGCAGGTTACATAATTGTTCAAAAGTAGATTCAACTAAGAGCGAGCGAGGTCAATAACCTTAAATGAAAAGCCAGAAAAAGGGTACATCACTATTCCTGATAAATAACAGTTAAAATCACCACTTCTAATTAAATATATATGTTAGTTAAATAAAATTTAAACAAATTATTTAACTAAGGTTATACATACTATTCTATTAACCCTTTAGGAAACATGTGATGCAAATCATATTACATTTTTTGTAAAAACATGCAAACACTTAAATCACAGCATAATAGAAGTTACTGCTTTTCCCTTGTAATGAGCACTATAGTAATTACATCAAATAACTCAGATTCGAGTGATCATCAGTAACCAGTCCTTCGTATACAGTAAGTACAGAGCAATATTATCATACCATCGGTGTCCCTGAGATGACCAGCAGCCGATGCGCTTCCTGTCTCACATGCAGGCTTTTTGTCACAGACGGTGCTTGTATGTCGAGTCTGTACCTTTGCTCCATTAGTGGAGTAACGCATTCTGTGATGAGGTCATACTCCGGGCGCGTCACAGTTGTTCTCTGTAGAATGACTTCAGCTCCATCATTTCACTTATTTTAGCTTTTTAGCCCTTACAGAGGATTTATTAGAGAGAGAGAGAGTGAGAGTGAGTGTGTGTGTGTGTGTGTGTGTGTGTGTGTGTGTGTGTGTGTGTGTGTGTGTGTGTGTGTGTGTTTTTCTTCATTTGTGCCATTTGTGCTTTGCACTATAACCAAGTGTGCATGCTGAACTGAGGCGGGGCAACCTGTGGATCTGCCCGTTATGAACAGTGCAAAGCATTTTTCAGGCGATTCTGCCCCTCGCGAGACCCGCGTCCTTACAAGGAGGTGTTCTTTTGAAGCTGGGGCAATATTTCAAGGCGGCCTGGGAAAGCATCGACACGGGAATTGCACCCACTTTCAATATGCTGTGTTCTTCTGTTGCCCCTTATGTGAGAACTCGTAATGTGTTTTTAAGTAGAATAGTGAAAGTTGCATACATTTTAGGTCTTGTGTAATTTCATGCATCCTGAACATTAACCAAAAAGTTACCAAGGTTGGTTTACTAAATAAATAGCAGAAGAAGAAGAGGAGCTCGAGAGAAAAACAAGACAAGACATGACTGCCCTCGGACCCAAAGAGTCGTCAAGTCCAAATGAACAAAAGTGTACTCAGATGGTAGGTTTGTCTGATGAGGAGGGTGCAGGTGACGGGAAAACCACAGTGAATGAAACAACCCGAAAACCTCTGAAGAAGATG
>JAAGKR010012544.1:0-16194 GCA_011419295.1 Clarias macrocephalus
AGATTTACAGTCCTCCAACAATAACTCATCATGCAGACTTTATTCTCTAAATAACCGGCAACTGAAATGAGTAGACCCTCAGTGAACATGTCGAAACCATGTCTAAAGTGCCAGTGTTCTGTGTGATCACCGTTGTTATCCGGCACGGCCTTAATCCTCTTGGACCTGGACTTCACCAGAGATGCACATGGTGTTACTGGGATCCTCTTCCACTCCTCATTAATGACATCACGGAGCTGCTGGATGTCAGACGGCTGTTATCACTGAGGGGGTACTCACTTTTGTTGCCGGCTATTTTGACAATAATGGCTGCATGTTGAGTTGTTGTCAGAGGACAGTAAATCTATACTGTTATACAGGCTGCACATTGACGACTCTAAAATATATCCAAGTTTCAGTTCTATAGTGTTGTCCTTTGAGAAGATCTACTGAAATGTTTGCTGAAATTAGAGGGGTGTACTTACTTTTGTGAGTGGGTGTATATACAGTACTACATACTAATCATTACAGCAGAAGCAACTTTGTCGCAGCCTGGGTCAGCTAGAGTTTCCAGCCTGAGGAGACGTCTGACATAACACTGAGACGAAAGCAGGATTTCCCTCAAAACAGGAAGCCCAGGGTTAGGGTTAGATTAGGGTTTGGGTTTGGGTTAGATTAGGGTTTGGGTTAGATTAGGGTTTGGGTTAGATTAGGGTTTGGGTTTGGGTTAGATTAGGATTTGGGTTTGGGTTATATTAGGGTTTAGGTTTGGGTTTGGATTAGATTAGGGTTTGGGATTGGGTTAGATTAGGGTTTGGGTTTGGATTAGGGTTTGGGTTTGGGTTAGATTAGGGTTTGGGTTTGGGTTAGATTAGGGTTTGGGTTTGGGTTAGATTAGGGTTTGGGTTTGGGTTAGATTAGGGTTTGGGTTTGGGTTAGATTAGGGTTTAGGTTTGGGTTTGGATTAGATTAGGGTTTGGGATTGGGTTAGATTAGGGTTTAGGTTTGGGTTTGGATTAGATTAGGGTTTAGGTTTGGGTTTGGATTAGATTAGGGTTTGGTATTGGGTTAGATTAGGGTTTAGGTTTGGGTTTGGATTAGATTAGGGTTTGGGATTGGATTAGATTAGGGTTTGGATTAGATTAGGGTTTGGGATTGGATTAGATTAGGATTTGGATTAGATTAGGGTTTGGGTTAGATTAGATTAGGGTTTGGGTTTGGATTAGATTAGGGTTTGGGTTAGATTAGGGTTTGGGTTTGGGTTAGATTAGGGTTTGGGTTTGGGTTAGATTAGGGTTTGGGTTTGGGTTAGATTAGGGTTTGGGTTTGGGTTAGGAAGCCCTGTAGCATTTACTGCACTGTTGAAATAACATTTTAGAAAGCCAAAGCAGTTCATCCTCTGTCTCTAATCCAAAGTGAAATGTTTAGAAATAGTGTCGCCTGTAAAAGAGGGCGGGGGGTGTATTGGGGGGAGTTTATCTGGTCAGTCATTTCACAGACGGAAAGAAAAAACACAACAAACCAGATGTTATCTCTGCGTTTCTGTAACTGGCCCGGTTCAGATCTAATCACCGTCATAACAACATTTAGCTGGAGTTTGGCTTCACTGTAACTGGACCTGGCACAGAACCCCGAGGTGTTTGGTTTCGTTTCGCTTGGCAGTAGCGGTGCCGCCTGGCCTCCTGACAGTCTGATATGCTAAATTTAAAATTTCAAGCTCTGTCCCTTATCAGTTTGATGATATCACCATCATGTACAAGTCTCCATGTTTAAGGGTAACACTGTCGGACAAAATACAGAATTGGTGCTGATTTTATTTTTGTTATACATATAATACAGGAAATGTGTGTGTGTGTGTGTGTGTGTGTGTGTGTGTGTGTGCCGGAGAGTAAAGAAATCCTAAAATCTTATATAAAAAAAGGTCAAATCTGTAGTGTCCGTCAAATTCATGTTACAATATTTTAACCATTTAACATTTTGGAATAATAGACTTTTTCATGTTTTTGTCTTTTCACGAGTTTCATCTGAATGACAGTTAAGATCATGAAAAGATTTGAATTCAAACAGACAAGTTACAGACACTAACCCATACAAGGGCATTAATTTAGCAGATATGTTTTTCCATTTATCTGATAAAAATATAAATGTGGATGTATATTTTAAAAAACGAAGCACAGACCAGGAGACCAGCCGAACGTCATTAATGTCTTTTCTCATATTTGTCTCAATTCCATACAACAATCATCACCTGAACAGAACTACAGGATTGAACCAGTCAAACATTCTTCGGCGTTCTTGTAAATGAACAGTGATCACAGCCTGTACAACACATGACTGCTGATCATTTAGCTCTGTATCGTTAAACCTCAATAAGTTCCCGAAGTCTAATGTTGAAGTACACGTAAGTCATTTTTATAGACCCATAAATCCCCATGTGTGAGAGTCTGATATTATAATCCATCACCTTCTGGACTCTGTCTTCATGTTCGTCCTGAAGTGGTTGGCCCATATGTGAAAAAGATCCTGTGTGAGGAACTCGGCTCTCCTGCCAACTCGGCCATTAACTGCGTCCCTCAGGAGGACTTCGGTGGACAGATTCCCGATCCGAACCTGAGCTACGCTGCAGATCTGCTGGAGACCCTGAGGAGCGGCCAGTTCGACTTCGGAGCCGCTTTCGACGGTGACGGTGTGGGTGTTTTTACTGAGTTACGCCATTACAAAAGTCTATCAATATTTACTTGAAAATCTGCCAGTCAAGATTATTATAGCAAAAAAAATGATGAATAAAAAGAGTCATGTGACCACAAGAATATTGAAGGTGTTGGAGACCTAGTGGATCTCAGCCATCTCCCTCAGCCCAGCTGACCCGGTGTCTCCTCCTCCTCCTCTTCCTCCTCCTCCTCCTCCTCTGCAGGACCGCAACATGATCTTAGGGAGAAACGGCTTCTTCGTGAACCCCTCGGATTCGGTGGCTGTAATTGC
This sequence comes from Clarias macrocephalus, assembly GCA_011419295.1. Classification (NCBI taxonomy): domain Eukaryota; kingdom Metazoa; phylum Chordata; class Actinopteri; order Siluriformes; family Clariidae; genus Clarias; species Clarias macrocephalus. The sequence continues at coordinate 2,962 of JAAGKR010012544.1, forward strand.
AGCGAACATCTTCTGCATCCCTTACTTCCAGCACATGGGCGTGAGAGGCTTCGCCAGGACTATGCCCACCAGCGCAGCGCTCGACAAGTAAATATGACTCTTTTTTTTTTTAAATAGACTTTTGAGGTAAATAAACCCTAGTGGTGGTGTAGTGGTTAGCACTGTTGCCTCGCACCACCATGGGCTGTGTTCGATTCCCACCTCAGGTCTGTGTGTGTGTGTGTGTGTGTGTGTGTGTGTGTGTGTGTGTGTGTGTGTGTGTGTGTGTGTGTGTGTGGACTTTGCATGTTCTCCCCTCTGTGCTTGGTGGGTTTCCTCCAGGTACTCCGGTTTCCTCCCGCAGTCCAAAGACCATCAGATTAGGCGAACTGGTCTTCCCAAATTGCACAAGTGAATGTTGACCGGAGGTTCTAGCAGGTGTAAAGGGGAATAAATACAATCGGTCCCGAGCTGGACTACAGAGGTTCCTAGATGGGTGAAATAAACATTGGCCAGTTACTTTTATAATGAGATCATTAATGCCATGATTTGCTGTGAGACCAGATAAAGATGTTTGTATACAAAATGATATATTTAATAATAAAAGTTCACAGTGAAAATAATTGCAGTTTGCATTTTTCATCAAATCATACTAACGGTTTTAATCACAATAATAGGACCAGACTATAGTGAGTTTGGTGTTTTATCAATGGTATATTGCCAATAAGTAATAATTGGGTACAGATTGCAGTTCAGCTGTGACTGTGACATCGTATGATCAGGCTGAAGGTTTTACTCTAGTTTATTTATTCGTTTATTAAACTGGCCAAATCTGGTTTGGTTATGAAATCAAGCTTTTAAGGCTGAATGTGTAATGATGTTGAGACCTACAGTATCATGCGTGAACACCACAACAGTCGCTGCTTTACTCATCTGCTCATCTTCGCTGCTCACAGCTCATCCTGGACGGAGTAGTTGTGCTAATGATCTATGAAGTCGATTCGTTTTGCTTAAAAATAATCAGAATTTCACTGAGCCGAATGTTTCCAGCAGTGCTGGCGTGACTCAGGGTGGCGCGCCGAGGTCAGTAATTTGACTCTGTCACTGGTTGCATTGCAGCGTGGCTAAAGCCACCAAGATCCAGCTGTACGAAACTCCGACTGGCTGGAAGTTCTTTGGGAAGCTGATGGACGCGGGTCGCCTCTCGCTGTGCGGAGACGAGAGCTTCGGCACAGGTAGCTGACGCCGCCAGTGGCCTTGTTATTCCCCCTTTATTCAATTCTTTATTCGGTTCTGTCCCGATACTGTCCAAAGTAGCAGCTCTCAGGTGGAAACTATTTTAAGATTCAAGATTCAAAATTAGACCAGGGGGGAAAATTTAAATTAAAATTAATAATAATAATAATAATAATAATAATAATAATAATAATAATAATAATAATAAAAACAGTACATTTGTTAATGCACTAAATGAGGGAACAACACGCGAGTCATGATTGAATTTACAGTTTTTGCACTAAAGGAATTGCATAAATAATACAGTTATTCCATATTGCACGTGAGTGTTATGGCAGAGGGAACGAGTACAGGATCAATGTAATATTGTATTATTACAGACGGTTACTACACACATCATGTTCACGTTACAGAGAAGAAACGCCTGGGGGGGTAAAGACCTCCGGTGTCGCTCTGCAGAACTGAACTCTAAGCCGTGATCAGTCTCGGGCTGAATTTGCTCGTCTGGACAGAGATTTAAACAGAGAGTTTAACACTAGAGTATATAATAATGCTGGATCAGATCTCGGACCGCTGGAGGTTGGGTGGAAAGACAATTCAGTGATGTATCGCGATTCTTGTGTGGTAATTCATGACTGACTCCAAAATCGATTTTTGGAGGATTTTTCTTCTTATTATTATTATAAAATGTATGTTTGGTGATATGTTGCAGCTCTTCTGTAATCCTGCAGGTGGCGCAGCATCCCATGTGTTTAGAGCACATTATAGTCAACGTTTGTTTTGAACTGGAACAGAAAAACGATATAAAATCTGGACAGTTAAAAAGCTCGTGATGTTTGTGAGAATCGGACTACAGATCGACATCACCTGCAGTTCGTTCGTCTCGTTCCAGGCGCTGATCATATCCGTGAGAAGGACGGGCTCTGGGCCGTACTCGCCTGGCTCTCCATTCTGGCTTTTAGGAAACAGAGTGTTGAGGAAGTCATGCTCGATCACTGGAAGACCTACGGCAGGAACTACCACACCAGGTCAGACTCATCATAGCAAATCAGCTGTTGAACCTGCATGACTGGATGGATTTGCAGATTTCGCAACGATGAACCCGTGTGCTGTTCTTGTCCGTACCCTGTCTGTGCTGCAGGTACGACTACGAGGACGTGGAGATAGACACGGCCGTGGACCTGATGCTGGACCTCGAGGTCATCATCTCGGACAAGGCGTTCGTCGGACGGAAGTTCGCGGCCGGACAGAAAACGTACGAAGTGGAGAAAGCAGACAACTTTGAGTACACCGACCCTGTCGACGGAAGCTCCACAAGGAACCAGGTGACGCCGCTTCTGACATGAGACCCTCCTGGTCTGTTGAAGAGCAAAAAAACATCTAAACTCAGAGTGAATAAAATCCTCTTGTCCACAGGGTCTGCGGATTGTGTTTAAAGGCGGCTCTCGCATTGTTTTCCGTCTGAGTGGAACAGCGTCGGGGGCCACGATACACCTCTACATCGACTGCTACGAGAAAGATGAGAACGAGATTTTACAGGATCCACAGGTGACTCCGGCTCTGTCAAACACAAGTTGGGATTTATTTTCTACTTTCCAGAACAATAACGAATTTCTTCAAAACTATGAAATAACACACGTGGCATGAGGTCATTAAGTAACAACACTAACAGTCAGGTGTTATTGTAAGACATGAAGGTCAGAAGGTTCTGGATCAGTTCCTACAAGAACAGTGTTGTGTCGAGTGTGTGTGTGTGTGTGTAAACCCCATCGAGCTCCAGGATGAAACTGTCTCTCATGAAGACCTTCCCAGGACAGCGAGACCAAAACTTACTGCTGCAGAGGAGAAGCTCATTTAGAGTCACCAGCCTCAGAAATCACCAATTAACAAGCAGCACCTCAGATTAGAGCCGTTATGAAGCTTTACAGAGCAGAAGTAGCAGATAAACATCTCAATATCAACTGTTCAGAGGAGATTATTGTGTGTTTTATATATAAACGCCTTCAGTGTTGTTTTACAGTGTAGAGAGAAATTGACAATAAAAATGTTTACACATTGATGTGATTGTTATGTATATTGTCATTAGTGGTTCTGGACGACTTTTAAAACGATCATAATTAATAGAGGAAAATAAACAAGATGGTTGATTCGTTGATTCGTTGATATTATAAGTGTTTGATTTAAGAGTTAATTATTATTATTTGAACTGTATAATTAATTCATAGGGATTTTTTTGCTCCAACATTTCGGGAACTGGTTATAAATAATACACTTGTGCATATTAACTTTAACAATGTAAATGGTTCAAATAAATCAAATGAAATCAGTTTGTTGATTAAAAGGATGAAACACTGAATGAACCGTAGCCGCGTTCTGAAGCCGCCGGTGTGTTTAACAGACTGTGTTTCTGTTGCTCAGGTGAAGGTGGTGGAGCTGCTGGACGTCGCGCTGAAGGTGTCGCAGCTGCGCGAGAGGACGGGGAGGGCCGCGCCTAATGTCATCACATGATGTCGATTTGTGCTTTTGTCTTATTCTTTTGTAATAAAATTCACTTTTGGAAGAAAAAAAAAAGTTGTTGGCGTCGTCCTGTCCTGTGGACTGCGTGTGTGTGTGTGTGTGTGTGTGTGTGTGTGTGTGTGTGTGTGTGTGTGTGCATTATGTTGTACTGTTGCCATGCAACAGCTAAAGAACAAGGACTCGCACCTTGTGGAACAATACCGCCAAATGTAAGTGGACTTTTATATGTAATGACTTTTCCACACATAATATCTCTAACACACACGAGCGGGTCTGGATATTTATAGTCGTTTTACTAAATATATATTGATTTTAACTCATACTAAAGTCCACAAGCCCTTATCTGTGCGTATAACTTGATGTTATTATAACATGGGAGAATAAGTTTGTGTGCTCAGGGTCGACTGGTACCGACGTCCACCTGTTTCTGTGCTGAAGCTTATGAATCTGTCCAGGGCCACAGCAGTGTGTGCTTTAGAGCTCCAGTATGGAAGCTGCTGAGACTCTCTCAGGTCCAGTCCTCAGTCAGGATGATGAAGAAACCAGAGACAGACAGTAAGAACTTGTTAGAACATCTACATTGTGATATTTAATGCATCATGTTAATTACTTCCAGACCACAGAGATCCTCCACATACAGTTAATCTGTCTGCGTCTCCAAACACATCTTGGTCTTTCTGTCCTGGTCTCTGAAATCACTTTGTTACCTTCTCCAGCTTCATGTAAATCAACCGTTCTTGATCATAGACCCTCTGAAAGCTCTTTCTGGCGAGACCTGGCTCACGTTAGGGTGTTCTGGTGTCAGGACCGTGCGGGGGGAACTCGTGCTCTAGTCCACAGCTCCACACTCGTTTTCTTAACAAGGCTCCAGGAACGCTAACACCTCACTCCAGTTAGCTTCTCTCAGGCCCAGTCGAGGAGCCAGACGGAGCCAGACGGAGCCAGACGGAGCCAGACGGAGACGCGTCTCTGGGTTCCGGTGGGAGTACGGTTGCAAAGCTGAACTTAAAGGAGTTGAGGGAAGGGCAGGAGTGGAGCCTGTGGCTTAATGTGACACACCACCACCCGGGAAACCTCACCCGGGTTAGCAGGACTGAATCATGTTTAAATGGACAGATGTGGAATAAAAGACGTAGTGATCGTCTGTGAAGTACAAAACAAACATCAAAGGAGATTGTTAAGAGCTGTTTGATGTGTAAGATTAGACTAAAGCCAAGTCAACATGAAAAACCAGCTAGAATCGTCGTCTTGGTGCATTTGATTGGACCAGTTTTGTGAGTCCAGCTCTGGAACTCAAGCATGTAACTGTGGACAGACTCTGGGGCTAAAGTCCGGCGCACTTTCCACACGGCTGATGGCTGGAGCTGGAGCACTGTGGGGTCTCACATGCCGAGAGAAGATCATTTCACTTGATAACGCGATTTTTTATCACGTGAAATGTGTAACTGGGCATTTTGAACTCGGAAAAGAATCGATCATTATTGGTCGCAGTGTCCATTATTGACCTCCAGTACGGCGCCTGTTATCACTGCCAGATGTTTCGATCATTTGTATCCAAGACGTCATGGTGTATAAACAGTATCTTTAGAATGCAGGCATGGCTGGCGTGGGGAAAGTGCACACACACATGAGTGTGTGTGTGTGTGTCAGTGTTCAGTGATGTCACGCACAACAGAATCTCTCTCACTTCTCTGCTCCACACACACACACTGGTTACCTACACATGGATGCCGTTCACACATCAACCTCCCAATGATCTACTGTACTGCGTCCAGGGTGGTGTGCAGAATCGTATTCCAGGAGTATCTCAGCGACTGGGTTAAAATCGCCACCACCAGAGCTGGATACTCCATGGAGGAAGAGCGTAAGTGTGATACATCGGGAGATGGATCATTTATTCTGATGCACTCAGTTTTAAATGCATGAGATATATTTACATATAGACTTATCTTTCTCTCATTGGTTCCTCCAGCGCTGGATGAGCTGATGGAGCATCCAGAGAAGGTCGCAGCCCATTATCACGTCCCCGGCAGTGAAACCGACGAGCTTGTTAAAGGACTTCGCAAAACGTGAGCTCACGGATCAAAGCTGGTTCACTGGTTCATACATTGTTTACGCGGTGTCTTCTTTAGGAAGGCGACTTTAATCAAACCTCGAGATCTCTCGGCTGAAGGTCTATGAGTGGACATGCGATGAACTCAGCAGGGTTATAAAAGCACCGAAGACCCGCCGAGTCCAATGTTAAGAGTGTTTATAGACTGCATGAGGATATAACATTTACATGTGACTTCCTGGAGAGGAATGACTTCTGCCAGCAGGTTGAGTTTTGTGTTTTTTCAGATTTAAAGACATCGTGTACGACCCAAAGCCAAGGAGCTCGAAGAAACGCAGGAGCAGACGGACTCGGGTCGAGCAAATGAGACGAATCTACCTGACCTGTGGACCTCCAGGTGATTCAGTCATGCAGGAAATAATGTTAAACATATCACACACTGATACACCTCGTTTATTAGACAGTCACTCAGGCCACACCTCCTTCACTCGACAGATACTCAGGCCACACCCACTTTACTGGAAATTCACTCAGGCCACACCTCCTTTACTGGAAAGTCACTCAGGCCACACCTCCTTCATGCGACAGATACTCAGGCCACACCCACTTTACTGGAAATTCACTCAGGCCACACCTCCTTTATTGGAAAGTCACTCAGGCCACACCCCCTTTACTGGACAGATATTCAGGCCACACCCCCTTTACTGAAAAGTCACTCAGGCCACACCCCTTCACTCGACAGATACTCAGGCCACACCCACTTTACTGGAAATTCACTCAGGCCACACCTCCTTTACTGGAAAGTCACTCAGGCCACACCTCCTTCATGGACAGATACTCAGGCCACACCCACTTTACTGAAAAGTCACTCAGGCCACACCCCTTCACTCGAAAGACACTCAGGCCACACCCACTTTACTGGAAAGACACTCAGGCCACACCCCCTTTACTGAAAAGTCACTCAGGCCACACCCCTTCACGCGACAGATACTCAGGCCACACCCACTTTACTGGAAATTCACTCAGGCCACACCTCCTTTACTGGAAAGTCACTCAGGCCACACCCCCTTCATGGACAGATACTCAGGCCACACCCACTTTACTGAAAAGTCACTCAGGCCACACCCCTTCACTCGAAAGACACTCAGGCCACACCCACTTTACTGGAAAGACACTCAGGCCACACCCCCTTTACTGAAAAGTCACTCAGGCCACACCCCTTCACGCGACAGATACTCAGGCCACACCCACTTTACTGGAAATTCACTCAGGCCACACCTCCTTTACTGGAAAGTCACTCAGGCCACACCTCCTTCATGCGACAGATACTCAGGCCACACCCACTTTACTGGAAATTCACTCAGGCCACACCTCCTTTATTGGAAAGTCACTCAGGCCACACCCCCTTTACTGGACAGATATTCAGGCCACACCCCCTTTACTGAAAAGTCACTCAGGCCACACCCCTTCACTCGACAGATACTCAGGCCACACCCACTTTACTGGAAATTCACTCAGGCCACACCTCCTTTACTGGAAAGTCACTCAGGCCACACCCCCTTCACTGGACAGATATTCAGGCCACACCCCCTTTACTGAAAAGTCACTCAGGCCACACCCCTTCACTCGACAGATACTCAGGCCACACCCACTTTACTGGAAATTCACTCAGGCCACACCTCCTTTACTGGAAAGTCACTCAGGCCACACCTCCTTCACTTGACAGATACTCAGGCCACACCCACTTTACTGGAAATTCACTCAGGCCACACCTCCTTTACTGGAAAGTCACTCAGGCCACACCTCCTTCACTGGACAGATACTCAGGCCACACCCACTTTACTGGAAATTCACTCAGGCCACACCTCCTTTATTGGAAAGTCACTCAGGCAACACCCCTTTACTGGACAGATATTCAGGCCACACCCCCTTTACTGAAAAGTCACTCAGGCCACACCTCCTTTACTGGACAGATAATCAGGCCACACCTCCTTTACTGGGAAGCTACACAGGCCACACCTTCTTCATTAGACAGTTACACAGGCCACACCTCCTTTATTAGACACCCACACAGGCCACACCTCCTTTATTAGACACCCACACAGGCCACACCTCCTTACTAAGAATGACTGACTGACACACAGTGGCCACTCCCCATTTACACACCTCCTTTACTAAGACAGGTGCAGAGGCCACACCTCCTGTGATTAGACAGAGGCCACACCTCCTGTGATTAGACAGAGGCCACACCTCCTTCAATTATCTGACTGAGGAAGGTATTAAACTTATTAAGTAATACGGTTTTAATTATGTATAAGAGCATCACAGCGCTGTGTCTGACTCACTCGTGTCTGTATTTCATCATCATTCCTGGATTTCGAGAGCCGTGACGTTACTGAAAATCGTTTTGCTTTATGTTTAGACGCAGTGGCCCCTCGGGGGGGCCCGGCCCAGAGAGAACCTGTCCATGACGCAGAGGGACAGGAATGCTGGGAGAGTGAAGTGGACAAGCTGGTAGCGTGGACAGACTCGCTGTCTTTCGAGGAACTGGACGGACTATGACTCATGACTCGGACGTCAAGCACAAGAACCGGAAAGATTCAGAACACTCGACCGTTCAGTAGCGACACAGGAGAAGACGAAGACGAGGAAAATGTAAAGGAATTTATTTCAGTACAACTGATTCTGCAGAAATCTCTTCTCTTTTTTGCTCTTACACACGACTTGCTGATTTACTTCTTAGAAATGTGATGTGTAAAGAAAAAAAAACCCCAGAAGGCTTTCACCAATAAAATAAAGAGAATTTTATTGATTAAGAGAAGATTTTAATGAACTTGACAAACACATGAATAACAAAGCAGCAAATTGAAACGGCACATTTGATTATCGGTAACGTCCAGATCCCTCGTAATTTACCTGCGATGTGAGGATTCTGTGCAAACTGCAGAGGAAAGCATGATGCATATCTGTAATAGAACTATTTAAAAGGTAAAAATATATACTGTGTGTTTAAAGACTGCGTGAGAACAGTGTGACACAGGAGGAAACATTACTCGGGTCGTTCTTTTCTTAAGGAGACTTTCTCTCTCTATCTGATGATTTCAAGTCAGCAGGCCTTTGTGCTTGTGTCTATTAGACTTTCTGTGCATTACAGCTGGGGCTTGAGTTCTGGAAATGGAAATCACAAGTGTGTGATAAAAAATAAATAAAATTTAAAAGAGTCGCAGCGGCATGAGATTCCTCCACAACTGTGTAACTGTTCAGTGTTTTATTGTGAACAGGGACGGAGCAGCTTCTCTCTCTTTCTTTCTTTTTTTTTTTGCAAGAAAGAGAATCAGAGAATTATTTTTTCACCTGACTTATTAAACATTAACATTGAGTAAAGAAAAAAAAATGTCTACGGACAACTACATTTTTTTTTTCCACTTAAACAGTTAAAATACTGGGCGGAGTCTGTATTACTGTCAATAAATGTATTAATCACCGACACATCGAGGTGACACATCAGGAGCAGAGATTTATTTGCTCCAAATTGTGTCTCAAAACAATGAATTTCTCAAAACACGACCTCAGACATTTCCTCTTCGTGCTCACACAGAAAGCGTTTTTATTAGTTTATAATAATTATTATAATTTATAATACCTATTTTTTTAATAATATAATTATTACACGTACCTCATGAGCAGGCTAACGTCTGCGCTTTTGTATTTAATATTCTGATTAGATTTCGATCAGGGTTTCTGACTTGCGGGCTCTAACCCGCGTTACGTGACGAGGGATTGCAGTGGAGGTTTAAAGAGGTTTCGCTCCTCCATAAGTGTCTGAGATCGGGACGGTTAGCACGGACGAATATCGCGTCCCTCCCTGGATTAGCACAACACGTCATTAATGCAAATAATAGTTTATAAAATCACCTGTAATCTTTTTTTTAATATATTTTTTTAGATATAAATCACGGACGTATTTTTTAACCAATAATCTGGCAGATGTCTGTCCATGCTGTATTTAGAAAAATCTGTTTTTTTTTTTTTGTTTACACATAAAACTGGTGAAATAAAGCTAAAATTACTTTAAATCAGTTTCTATATAATGTAATGTTCAATATCTCATAATCACTTACTGAATAAATCAAACATCTAATAAACCTTTGTGACGCACGAGTCTGATTCTGTCGCTCTGTAACGCAGACGATCGGCCTTAAACATGTAAGTCAATGATTTCAGCCGAAGCTGTTCCATCAATCAAGATCATTTCAGCGAGCTCTCCAAGGCCACGCCCTTTAGCCTGTGCAAACGCTAGTGCGAGAGGCGGGGCATTCTCTCCCTAAAACCGTGCAAAATAAAATCTATTATGCCGTTATTGTGGCTTTGTTTTATATATTGATATCGGAACCAATAACGTCCATTACTGTAAACACCACATGGAGAATTATTGTCTAAATGCTCAGAGTCTCCGGACCTAAAAATCCATCCCGCTCGCTCGGGTGCCGCTCGCTGCAGAATCTCAGACGGGTTCAGGCGCTTTTTTTTTTTTTTTTTTCAAAGAGAAGGAGACAGAAAACAGAAGGAGATGAAAGCGTGAGAAAGTGAGCGCACTAACAGCTGCGCACCAAACTGAGCTCTTCACTCGACAAGAGGCGCTCGAACACCTCGATCAGGGTTTTGAAGTCCACTCTGTCCTCTGGAGCCGGAGCCCAGCACCTCCGCATCTGTGTGTACACCTGCAGAGAACATGAGACGGTGAGGAAGGAGGACGTGAGGATGTAGAAGGAGGAGGTGAAGAGCACAGATCAGGAGAGTGTACAGAAGGAGAAGGTGTCTCACTATATCTGGGCAGGACGGAGGAGAGGACAGTCTCCAGCCACCTTCCAGAGCCTTCACCAGTCGTGCCATCGTCATCTGACCGTGCGATCGTCCAATCGTGTTCAGGAACATCTTTGTGAGAAGAAACCAAATGTGAGACCAAAATTCAACCAAATCTCGTTTTGTGTTACCATGAAAACAAACAAACAAAAACAGCTGTAAACATTAAAATAGTGAGGTTTTCTGTAGCATCAGTGTGAGGAGACTCCAGGGGCAGCGCTGTGTAGACCACAGGGATCTCCTCACAGGACGCTTCCTCAGGATGTTTTACCTCAGGAGGACTCATCTTGCGGTCGCAGTAGGTCATGAGCTCGTACAGCGTGACCCCGAAAGACCAGACGTCTGAGGCTTTGTAGAACTTTCGGTGGATCAGACACTCGGGTGCGTACCTGCACATGAACACACGGAGAACCTCTAAACAGGCGTCTAACAGAACGGATACACATACGGAACGTTCACATACGGGAGGTTAAAAGATCAAAGGGAGAATCACAAAGAACCTTTAAAGATCCGTTAAATTTTAAATGTAATGTGACTGCAGAGAAAATCTACTGGATGAAAAACTGAACAAAAATGAGAAAATATTTTTAAATAAATGCTCTTTAGAACCGTGTATGCCCCGCCTCCTGGTGGGCGTGTCCTGCTCTACAGCAGCACCTCTTTATCTCCCCTTTAGTAAACACGTCAACATATGGAATAAAATCTACAGAGACGTTCTTTAAAAAAAATAATAATAATAAAATAGGGGGCGGTGATGTGGGCGTGTCCGAGTGCTCACCAGTACACCGGGCTGTCCTGCTCCTCCCGGACCGTGTAGTACTCCTCGTTGTCTTTGATGCTCTTGGTCAGGCCGAAGTCTCCGATCTTCACCAGCATCTCGTTCTCCACCAGCACGTTACGCGCCGCCAGGTCTCTGTGGATGTAGTTCTGAGAGCCCAGGTAGTCCATTCCCTATCACACACACACACACACACACACACACACACACACACACACACACACACACACAGGGGTAAGACAGAGGACAGACACCAGACTAGACTGATGATGATGATGATGATGATGATGAAGAGGTCAGTACCTGACAGATCTGCATGGCGTAGAGCATCAGGCGCTTCTGGTTGGTCTGGGCTTTGTGTCGGGGCAGGTAGTCCTTCAGACTCCCCGCAGGCAGATACTCCATGATCAGCTTAATCGTTCTGCCACCTGACACACACACACACACACACACACACACATCATTAACATTTTTACTTTCACTTTCTGGTCCCACACTTATTCTGCTCAGTGATTCTTAGGTTTGGAATTTAAATAAAAAGAAATAAGAAGAGAAATAGCGAGAATGAAATGAAGATAAGAAAGGGGACAAAAGAAAGTAGAAACAAAGTAGAAAAAAAGAAGGAAAAAGTAAAACATTAAACTGCTGGATTTGAAAAATGATTGAAAACAAGATCATACATACATAATGAATTAATTATTTAAATACATTTAAAAAATGTTACATAATGTAAAAAAAATTATCACAATGTTAAACATTTTACTATATACAACAACAAACTAATTATTATTATTATTAAAACAATGAGATAATAAAAGTATAATAATATTACTAAGAGTGGAAATGTATTTATTTTGTTTATTTATTGATCTTTTCTTTTGTTTTGTTTATCCACACGGTGTTGGTGTGTGCGGTATATATTTCCCTGTTTATGTTCCTTGTGCGTGTGTGTGTGTCCTGACCCTCCTCGGTACAGATGCCCTTGTACTTGACGATGTTGTTGTGGTACAGCTCCCTCATGGTGTTGATCTCCCTCCTCAGGTTGCTGCACTCGGCTCCTTCACTCTCAGACTTGAGCGACTTGACGGCCACCAGCTGCCCGTTGTGATCCCCGTGTGGGTCGTACAGACACAGCTCCACCTTCCCAAAGTGACCCTGCAGCACACACACACACTCTTACACACTGAGGAAGGAGCGCGCGCGTGCGTGCGTGCGTGCGTGCGTGCGTGTGTGTGTGTGTGTGTGCGGTGAGAAGCCGTACCTCTCCCAGGTCGCGGACGCTTTTGAGGAATCTGCTCTCAAACATCGTGGGGTCGATCTCCTGCGCGGGAACGTCACCCGACACCATCGCCGGGTCTGAGGAGATACAGAGGGTGGTGAGTGTGTGTGAGTGTGTCTATGACGGGGTGTAACGCTGGGGGTGAACAGTGGCGGCTCACTCTGCTCCTTGATGCGGTCCAGCTCTCGCACTATGGCTCTGAAGAACGGTCTCTTCCTGGGGTCGTAGTTCATGCACTGGGTGATGAGCTCGGCCAGCTCGCTGCAGTTGGGAATCACCAGGCTGCCCTCGGCTTCATAGAACCACTCCTTCTGCTCACACACACACACACACACACACACACACACACACACACACACACACACACACACACGTAAATTTAAATACATTTACATATCTATAAATGATTAACTAAGCACAGAGAGAGAGAGAGACGAGCTGTGAGAGAGAGAGAGAGAGAGAGAGAGAGACGAGCGGTGAGAGAGAGAGAGAGAGAGACGAGCGGTGAGAGAGAGAGAGAGAGAGAGA
>JAAGKR010012545.1:0-16194 GCA_011419295.1 Clarias macrocephalus
TATATATATATATACACACCACACACACACACACACACACACACACACACACACACACACACACACACACTTTCTTGCTTTCTTGCGGTTCAGTGGTGGGTTTACACTCAGAACCGAGAGCTGTGTTTGGATTAAAATCTAATCATACAGGGGGTGTGGCCTCATGAAAAAGGGGGTGTGGCCACACATGCAGCCTCTAAACATGCAGTAATTTTTTTTTAAATGTGAAATGCGCCACATTTAGAAAGCATAAAGCTGAGAACTGAAATTGAAATCTTGGAGCATCACACAACATGGGAAAATTTATATTTACTTAAAATAATAAAAATATTATATAAAAATAAAAAATATGACTTTTTATTGTGGATCTTAATTGTCTAATACTTAATTTTTAATTATTTTATTCTCAATTCTTTATTAAATTCTGCTTTAGTTTCTTACCTTTTATCTTTAAATAATATTATAAATAAAATGCATTATTATTATTATTTTATGAAACTACTAGTCATATAACTATAAGCTTTACAACGTTTTACAAATATTTGTCTCGCATTTTTTGGGGAGATTTACAGTACAGTTAAACATATAATTATGGCACCTAATAATTTAAATATCATTAAAGGGATTATAACAAACTGCAGTAAAATAGTCAAGATTTTACTTAGATTCTTTAGGCATCAATTAAAAGTTTATTTTTAAAATCACATAAGCCTAATGTGTATACATTTACATACTGCTATTATTATTATTTTTCACTTAGAAAACCTGATCCGAATACAAAAATTTGATGTCCTGTAAAGACTCTATTAAGCTCGTCCTGCCTCGAGAGACTAAACAACAACAAAAAAAAGATAATTTCTATAAGTTGATCAATCAGCTGTTTTTTTTTCACCACCTTTCTGAGGTTCTATTAGTAGGAAATCATACAGCTCTCCATACCTGCAGGGGGCAGCACTCTGTATGTGTTGAAAAGGGGAGAAAAAAGATTTCAAGTGATATTTTTAAAGTTGTGCTTTTAAGAAACTTGTTGTACCTTATGACATTTATAACCAGGGTTAACTCTGTGAAAATAGTTTGAGACGGATCTCATCAGGAACTAACTTGCGAATAAACCTGCTCTTGATATAACGCTGCGCGTAACACATCACAATGATAACGGTGTTTAGCTGAACACAAACTTTAAACCAGTGACTCATGTCTACAGGGTGGAGCACATGGCGGTGTTTCAGACTCCTTACATCAGTTGTTTACTTGCTAACGATCGGTTACATCAGACTCCTGCACGCTGCTGACCTGCTTACGAGCGTTTGATAAACAGCACACTCTCGCTCAGTGACCTCAGGACGTTTATACAGCAGATTTATCTGTAGCACTTAAAAACATTACGTTGCAATAAAACTGGTGATGCATTTCCTAGCCGTGAGCGAGGGAAAGTCTGAGTACTGTATATGCTTAGTAAATATAATTTACTAAGCTAGAAAATTTGATTTTATGTGAAACATCCTAACCTCATCCTGAATTAGTTTTTAGCTGGATGAATTCAAGGTTAAATATTCATCTCTGACCACAAGCTACGAGTGTGTAATTAAGCGTGTATAGCTTCTACTGCAATGATAGTAAATCATATCATTTATAATTTATTCATATGTAGCGTATACTATAATATATTTTAATCCTTTACAGTGAAGAGTATATGCAAATTAGAACTTTCATATTTAATTTGTTGCATATTTGAAATATTTAGTTTTTTACAAAATAAATCACGTGTTTTAATGTGAGCTGCATTGTCATGTTGATTTTCTACCTAAATAATTCAATTATTTAAAGTTGTATGTGAACATTTATGCCAAATATCAGATTCATTTCTATTTCTGAACCAGCCCCCCTAGCACAAGGTGTGTATTTTTTTTAATAGACTAATTATTTGTAATTTGATTTTCGCTTCCTACCTACCAATCTAGTTATATAGTATATATACATGTGCGTGTGTGTGTGTGTGTGTGTGTGTGTGTGTGTGTGTGTGTGTGTGTGTGTGTGTGTGTACTGTTCTGATTCAGGATTCTGTGCTCAAGTGTGAGAGAGTGAGAACAATCTCTTATGTCAGATTCAGCATCATGTAGATTCTGCATAATGCTCAAATCAATGACAATCAGTCATCAAAAGTATTGGCACCCCGCGCAGACTGTCTTTAAACACTGTGCATAAAACAAGATATAACAATGTAAACTGATATAGAGGGTTACAAACATTTCCTCCCCAAACATAATACCAGTGTGCAAAATTATTGGCACCTCCTAGAAACAGAACCTCTATTTACAGGCACGTTCCTGGTAGAGGCAACCAGGCTTTTTGTTTGTTTGTTTGTTTGTTTGTCCCTCCCCTTTTGTATGCATTCCTAAACATGCCTACAGTGTTCATGGATTAAAGTTACATCTGATAAGAAACAAGTTTAAAGGTAAAAAAACGTTTTCATCAATTTTTCTTTTTCTCCTTTTTTATTAAACCAGTGCATTACTCACTCTGCCGTGTGTGTCATTTTGAGACGCTGTATAAGTGTGTGTCGTGATTATGCAGCGCGAGATGAAAGCACACACTCGGTTACATCAGCTGTGTGTATCAGACTGGATTTTACAACGTGCAGAGTTATTATTTTTTTAATTGATATGCATTTCAATTAATAGGCATCATTAATGCTAACAGTGTGGACCACATGAAGAAAAACAAAATGCGTGTGTGTGTGTGTGTGTGTGTGTGTGTTAAAATGACATGCGCGCACTAGACACACTTCTTATTTGTATGCGCGCAGGTACGCGTTAATAAAACAGCCGCCCGTGCGATTCATGTGTTAGAAACCAATCAAGCGCAAACTGCACTGCTCACACACACACACACACACACACACACACACGTACCTGGAGCTGCAGGGATGCACGTGTCCAGACTTGTTCCGTTGACTGTAATAAAACTGTAGAGAAGATAAAGAGATCCTGCGCGTGACCAGGGAATAAAATCCTCCGCGTCTCCGCCACTGCACGCGCACTCAGGGGGTAAATACTGGGGAAATAATGCATACACACGCGCATATGTGTGTGTGTGTGTGTGTGTGTCTTTAGGTTTCTGCCCCGCTCCGTGGTCTGTCTGTGTGTGTGTGTGTGTGTGTGTGTGAGGTCCTCACTGCGGTGCACTCAGACCGTTTCCCCCCTTCGGTTCCACAAAACAAAAGCCCGCGTCGCTCGTGTGGCGGAATGTCTCGCGCATCCGGTGACCGCGCGGCTCCATAGGCTCCTCCGGGACACCGAGAGGAAACCGTCTGCCTGCTCCTCTCTCTCTCTCTCTCTCTCTCTCCGAGTGTGTGAAGGTGGAGGAGCGGGACACTGTAACACTGTTACATCTCACACGCGACGCTTCTTTTCTTTTCTTTTTTTTTTTGACGCCTTTGATCTTCCTTTTTAATAATAGGTGCTCGCGCTACTCACGCGCTCCGCTTTGCTTTGCTCCGGTGAAACCGAGAATCACACACACACACACACACACACACACACACACTTTCCCTATTCACCCCTCACCCTTTCCTTTCCTGAATCTCTCTCTCTACCTCACACACACACACACACACACACACACACACACACAGACATTTTTTCTCACCATTATTTCTCCAGATGTCTGCATCAGAACGTCATGAGCAGAAATACTGCGAGTGTATCCAGTTTTATTGCTCTACTTCTAGCTAACAGACAGCTGAGTAAAATGTGTCCTACAGTGTAACACAAACACCAATTACATTTTTTTTTAAATCACCCCTGGTGTAGTTGGTTAACACTGACGCTGTGCACCTCCAGGGCCCGGGTTCGGTTTGGGTCTGTGTTCCTGGAGTTTCTTGTTCTCCCTGTGCTGGGTGGGTTTCCTCCGGGTACTCTGGTTTCCCCCTACAGTTCGAAGACATGAAGATTAGGCTAATTGGTGTTCCTAAGGTGTCCATAGTGTGTGTGTGTGTGTGTGTGTGTGTGTGTGTGTGTGTGTTTGTGCCCTGCACTGGATTGGCGATTGGCACCCTGTCCAGGATGTACTCCACCTCATGCCCGGCGTCTCTTGATTTGCCCTCATGCCCAAAATCTCCTGGCTCTCAATCACCACTGATTTTTGCATCCTGCCCTGTACGTTCACACTAGCAAGTGAGGAAACAACAAGCGATTATTCATTTTCTTAATCACCAGACATGATTTTGTCTATTACACTTAAAGCATCATCCAGACAAATCATCATAAACAATTCCTATGGAGCATGCGGGACGGCCTTTCCTCGGATTCTACCTGCAACTCATTGGTTAAATCTCATCCTGTCTTTATAGAAACGCCCATTAAAATCTGTCTTCTACAGCGCAACACCTCAAACACAACCTTCATCAGAAATGCTTTATTTTAAATTTAATTAAAATCACCCCTGATTTCTGCTTCCTACCCCGTATCTTCTCTTTAGCAAGCATCAAAACAATGAGCATTGGTTCATTTGCTTAATGCCATCCATGATTTTGGCTGCTACACTGAAAAACATCATCCAGACGATCATCTCGAACGTGCAGTTCAACTTTTACTCAGCTCCTATCTGCAATTCATGCTGACGAAACAGGAACGTAGAACAGTTGATTCATGACATCTTGTAGAAACGCTCATTAAATGTGTTCTACGCTGCGAAGAACTGAGGCATGGAAGGCATTTTTTAAACCTAATCTACCACTAAAGCTAGGACACACCTGTACATCTAAAGTCAAACTAATTTTTACAATTGGAGCATTTTTTCAAATTTTCAAATTTTCAAATGTGTTGGGTGTTTTGACTTTTAATATTTTCAGTTTACGCGGGGTTTAGAGGACCTAATCCCATCATAAGTCACGCATTGCTTTCAGCTAGTAAAGCATCTCTAGTCAGCAGTAGCAGCAGAAGTGATCTCTACATACTCACTGCACAGGCGACTTCACTTGCCCGTGTGTGTACGCAGGCTTAATGCACCAGGAGAAACTTAAACCTCCTGCTAGCGGTACTGTCCTCGAATTGCAGGTGCAGAATAACTTCAGACGCTAAACATTTCTCGCCAAACGCGTCTCGATTGCACTTGCGTTAAAAGGAACATTCTGTGTAAGATTTTGTGTCCATGACATTTTTGCTCTTACTGCTCGTTGCTCACACAAAATCTCCTCACACCACAGTGAACAGGCACATCAAATAAAAACACACAGACGTCATCAGACCTTGGAAGTCTTGTTTTTTTTGTTTTTTTAAACAATCACATACAAATTTTTTGTATTTTCCATAAATCACTCGCTCACATCATTTACAAATCCGATGAACTTGTACATACATTGCTGTAACAGTGTAAAATCTTCCTGGAAAAAAGTAAGGCACCGAATAAATCGGTGGATAATTTCATCTGAATGTAAAAAAAATGACCAGGCAAAGGTACGTAAAAAAAAAAAAAAAACCCATAAACCAGGTATGTGCTGATTCATCACTGTTTTTATATTATAGTGCTAGTGTATCAGTCTTCAATGTTTTAAAGTTCTGCTTAGAATGAGCCCTAAAGGAGCCCCAAAATATTGGTGACCTAAGCTATTTTCTTGTTACCACAGCAACACCAGGCTTTATTTATGGTGATGGATATAAATACATTTTGTTGTAAATCTGATCACATTTCATACACAGTTCCATAATTTTCTTCGGATTCTGTGAAGCTGCTTTTTGCGACAATGTCCAGTCTTAAAAGGCGTATACAAATGAAACGCAATTTTATTTAATTCATTTAAATTGTTTACAGAAAAATGTAAACCAGTTGTGCTGTGACCACGCTTGGATCATTCCATATTAATTCAACCAAAGACTGAACACTTCTCATGGAGGCAAAATCGATTTAGCCGACACTGTACATATTGTACGATGCACACGAGACTCTATACATTTCATTATGTTATATACTATAGAGATGGGGGGAAGAAATTGATTCAGTTACGTATTGTGATTCTTTCGCGTGGCAATTCAGGTATCTGAAGACTAACTGAATTGTTTTTTCGATTAATGTATGTGTGTTTGCCTTTGAAGTGGAAAAGTGCAATCTATATAATCCTTTAGGTGCTGGGCTCTCACAAAGCAAATCGCTTATTTATACCTGCAAGGAAATCTGAAAAAAGCTAAATATTGAATTTGGATATTTATAAAATCGTGACGAATCAAAACAACACCTGCATATTGTGATAATATCGTATCAGGTGCTGCTTGGCGCGTCCATATCCCACTATACTATAGTTCTGTTCCATAGGGTCAGGTCTGTGGGCAAACTGAGAAATGGGAAGACTACCTTTACTGGGTGAAAAAAAATGCTCTTTTTTGGTCAGGCAACCATGTGGGCAGTTAGTGAAGGTGATATATGTGATGAGATATTTTTTGCATAAATATATTAGCTTTAATGTCTTAAAATTGTATTATATTTTTCAATATCCTCCACTATGTACAAGTTGCTCTTTATAACAGATGTTTCTGCCTCAAAGCAACTGAGGAACTACATCTGGTGCCGTCATCCATTTCCTCAACAGGCTTGTTTTTCCTATTTGCATACATTTGTTTCAGTAAATGGCAACTGCAAGAAAATAAATGTATAAATGACAGATAATTGCTTCCTCTAGGCAACCGTGGGCAATAAGCTGAACTGTACACTTACCACAAAGCTGCAAAACATCACCAGCTTTTTAACGTACCATGACGACATCTGACTAAACTGTCGCATCGTAAGTCAGACCTGTTGCATCGGCTAATTTAGCGATGACATAAAGCAAGACGCCGCTAGCCTTGCTCACACAAACATCAGCATGTGTAAGTTCCATGAATGAAGAATGAGACGTTGTTATACCACGTTAGCTCAGACGTACGAGGAAACAGCTGAGTCGGTCACCACAAGACGCTTGGTTGAATTTGTACGGAATGTCCTTCTTGCTAATCAACTTCTGTTTGGCATTTTAGTGACGTGCACGTGAGAATGAAGAAACTCTGAGTTACGAAAGTTTTGCAAATCTGGCAAGAATTTTTTTGTTCACTTTGGCTACGGGGAACATTCACACACAGCTTGATAAACGATGCTCATTTGTGCAGTAAGTATTGCAATATATTTATCAGCACATACCACACACACACATACACACACATACACACATACACACACACACACACACACACACACCTTGAGAAAGTTGGAGGAATTAAAAAACAGCTCTGATCCTAAACATTGTGGACTTTCCTGTGCTCACTTTTAAATACATAATTAAAGTATTTTCTTTCTTCTTCTTCTTTCTTTTTTTAATGCTGGTGTTTCGTAGTTGTAAACGTGTGCTGGTCCAAACACGTCAAAACAAGATTATTTTCGTAATTACAGGCTGGTTGGGAGAAATGCCCACTTCATGTCCTGAATAGCATTGAATAGCATTGAAGAAAGGAAAGATAGTAGTAATCATTAGCTTAAGTGTGGGAATTAATGCTGATTTATTACAACGACTAAAT
Source organism: Clarias macrocephalus (assembly GCA_011419295.1). Lineage (NCBI taxonomy): Eukaryota > Metazoa > Chordata > Actinopteri > Siluriformes > Clariidae > Clarias > Clarias macrocephalus. The sequence goes on from JAAGKR010012545.1 coordinate 7,542, forward strand.
GTAGGCAAAATTGGACAAAACTTAAAAGAAGTTTGAAAGAAAATGCAGTGAAAAATGTTTTTCATATTTGCCTTATTGTAGCGCGTCCAGCAGTGTTAGCTAAATGTTAGTTTATGCTTTATAAACAAATTGTCTTAAACATTGAACTAAATCACTGCCTTTTGGCAGCCACCAAGTTAGCAGTAGCATTTAATTAAATAAAATCCGGTGGGGCTAGCTCATACTAGTTAGCTGCCTAACATTAGCAGTTAGTCCAAGTTAGCTATCTGACTAATATTATCTTAAAAAGAAGAATATGAATGAAAAACATTCTGTCAGAAATCCTGTCAGGTTAGTGCTAAGTTTGCGTTAGCTAGATGGTGAACATTACTAATGATGGTTATGAACATTTATAAATATGAATGAAAAATATCCTGTCACAATCCGTGTCAAGTTAGCACTTTATCTGATTAATGTTAGCATAATAACATTAGCTATCTGGCTTACATTCATAAATAATATTAATTATACTATTGTTTATTATGATATAATTTTTATGCTATAATAAATAATGATAAAATAATACTATCCTTAGTGCTATAGTTTTTTGGGAAAGGTTGGGTGTTTATAAATATGAAAACAAAAACATCTCATCCAAAATACTTTCAGGTTAGTTAAAATAACTAGCTGAATATTAATAACAAATATGAATAAAAAACAAATAGTGAGTTTAACTAACTGCTTAATGCTAGCAGCAAGCTAAGGTTAGCTAACTGTTTAACAATGATGAATTTGAACATTTAAAAATATGAATTAAAATATCCTGTCAGAAATTGTGTCAGGTTAGCATTTTAGCTTCCTTGTTAATGTTAGCTCATGTTAGCTAGCTGAAGATTATTAATAAGCATGAATTTGAAGGCTAGATGGCTAACGGCAGCAGTTAGGAAAATTTAGAAATGATTGTTAAAAAACATGTGAGCTGAATAGTGTTAACTACCAATACTGTTAGCTTAGCCACAGAATGCTACACACAACAAAATGGAAAAATTACATTATGATTTTCAATTGTTTGTGTGTGCGAGTGTGTGTGAGACTAATAGAGAGTGTGTGTGCCCGAGTCTCTTTCACAAGGTGTGTTTTTGTGGCATTTGCAGAAAAATGTGCTTGTTTCATCAGAGATCTGCAGCAATATTTCTTTCTTTCTTCCTTTTTTTTTTTTTAAACAAAACTCTAAAATGTCATTAATCTTCTCCAGAGATGCTGATGCAGCAAAGCTCACGGCACAAAATGGACAGAGACAGCAGAATATTTGCCCCCCCCCCTCCACACACACACACACACACACACACACACACACTCCACCTTACGCTGTGTTTTCTGTCCCCTGTTTTAACTCCAGTCACTAGAGAAGGGAAGGACACACAGTAAACCTGGAGAGGAAATGTTTCAGTAATTCATTAATCCTAACTAACAATGACACAAAATAAAAACAATTAAAGCCTGAAAAATCTGCGAACGTTTGCTCGCAGAGCTTTTAAGGATTGGTACAAAAATAGATACGATAAAAATCTTTAAAGCATTTACAGTTTACCTAACAATCACGAAGTAAAACCACCATCGCTCAAAGAAAAAAAACAATCATTGGTGCGACGTATAAATAGCTACATGCTAACATGGTAACCAGGAAAAATGTTTTGTGTGTGTCTGTGTATTTGAGAACATGGGTATCGCTGTGCCCTCTAGTGGCCAGTCAGCAATTAGTATTTCATACTGTAACTTTGGGAAAAACATGGCTGACGAAAGCTCAAAAACGTTGGTGTATTTTTACGGTTTAATCGCGGCACGCTGACAAACATCACTGCTGATGAAGATGAAACAGTCTAGCTAGTTAGCAACTTCTTAAACTTAGTTTGTTTTTTAAAGTTAGAGGAACAAACCTGATGTTTATTCACTAATAAAGTTTGTGTAGCTAATAACTGGGAAGAACTAGCTAGCAAGCTTGCTATACTAGAACTCTGACCAGCAAAAAACGTTTTTTGAAAGTGTTAAATGTTTTGTTAATAAATGCACTTTTTTTTTCATTTGGAAACATTGTGCCATTACTGATAAAATTCCTCTTCTGATGGTCTTTCATGGCCTGCATCAAACATTGTTAGTGCTCGCTACTGTGTGATCAATGCTGGAACACTGGATGCTAAGCTAATAAAGTCAACCTCGTTGTAATTTCTATCCAGCTGCTTAAGGTCTCACTAAAGCTCAACTTTATGCCAACGAGTGCTGATGTTGTGTTTAACCAATCAGGCGAAGGTTTCATTAAGGGGATGTTGTTTAATTGTAAAACGTAGAAAGTAGTTCCAGCTCAAAATCAAGGGGTAAGACTACAAAAAAAGAAAAAAAAGAAGAAAAAAAATGCGGCTTGTGTGGGCGGAGCTACACGGTTTGGACCGGAATATTAACGCTTGTTGTTAAAACACCACGTCTGTGCGTAGACCTCGGGTGTGTAAACGCCATCACTGATCCGCTGTTTGTCCTATCTCTCGCTCGCAGTTAAAGCCGATTACATGAATAATAAACTGGAAAGAAATTATATAATAATAAATAAATAAACAATTGATAATAATAACAGAAATTCATCTCCTGCATTAAAGGTTAACATGTTTTTTTTTTTCATTCATTACCATAATGCACTGCGGGTTTAGAGTGTTCCACAAACATTCAAGGCAACAGAATGGCTTCGGACCCTTGACCGTTTCCCAGAATGCACCACTTTGCTGATTTCCCCCTCGTATCTTTTTCTTTTCATCCTCATCCTCATCGTGACGGCTTGAGAACTCCCTGTTTGGCGTATTTTATCGTTTGACGCTCCATCCTTCATCATCACATTCCTAAGGCGAGCCGTGTGACACACAGACACACACACACACACACACACACACATATACATATATTTCCCATAATGCACTGCTCTCCTGAGTTCTCCATGTTTCCCTAATTATCATCACAGCTCCAGAATTAGTTTCCACTTGTTCCTTTTTTCCCCTGACCTCCACCTTCCTTGTCATCCTCTCATTCCCGCGATGTAAAAAGGCGGGGCCGACGTCATACCCGTGGTGAGATATTTCCCGTAATGCCCTGCTTTGTGAGTTTTTTTTAAAAAACATTTCTTCACGCTCTTCGTCACGATTTTTGCATTCTCAGGGTTTGTTTCCCATAATGCCTTTCTCTTTTTCCTTCTAATTCTTGACTTTGTCATTTCATCATGGTCGTGGTCGAGCTCATCATCGTGGCCATGACGCTCCCTAAGACTCGAGCAGACTGTGCCATCGACACACCTGCTGTCCTTTAGACTCCTTCATCTGAGTCCAGTGCATGAGCTCGTCCTCGCCCGAGCTGTTCAGGCCCAGAGAGATCCAGCCGATCATCTCCTTGCGTTTGATGCTGCGTTTGTTGTAGACGGAGAGGATGAGAGTGACGTCCGACAGCTGGAACAGCGCCACCTGGAACACGAAGGTCTCCCTGTAGGTGGGGTTCGGCTGGCCGCGGCAGAGCGACGTCTTACACTTGGACATCTCCTGACCCATGGAGTTCAGCAGGGTCAGCTTCACGTACGTGTCTAGAACGAGGAGGAGGAGGAGGAGCAGTCGTGAACGCAAACAATAAAACAAGCACATGGTTCATATAATATTTCATTAATAATAAAGCATGAAGCAATGCTAATGTTTCCACCTATAGCAAGCGTCTGTGTGACTCCTCTTACACCACAGCACTCTGAAAGCACTCGGCGTTTATTAAAGAACAACATGTCAGATGTTTTAAATTACCAAGAAACCGCAACGAAGCGTAAACTCCTCTGTCCCGAGGATACGTCCGAATGTGTCTGAACGTCAGATGTGACAAACTTTCCAATCAGCATGGGTTCGAGACCCGGGACGCGCCCTGTTAAATCATGACATCATCAGGTTTCTCACGATTCTTTACTCTTTCCTCATTAATCAATCTGGATTTCGCTGTACTTAGTAATAGTCTACTAAGTACAAGTTTCATTCAGCCTTAAATCTTGAAGCGCTGCTGCAGAAAATAACTCATGAACGAGGTTCCAGGTAAAACGCATAAAAACAAACAAACAAAAAAAACAACAACCAGAAGCAGAAAGATGACGAGACGACTGCAAGGTCAAACATCAGACACCCGGCTGCGGTTCCTTCACCCGCTCTTTATTAACCGTCTCCTTATCGTCACCGTCAGCTTTGGCGGAAAGCCTCTGATTGCTGCATTATCAGTTTCGCTCCGTTGAAGTGATCAGGATTCATGTGCTTTTCCTGAACACGTCAATGTGGGCTGATGCGGTAGGTTCGCCTTTTGTTGTGTGTAAACAGGAAAATAAAAGCAAAGACTCGTCGATACACTTCATACACACACACACACACACACAAGTGGCAGCTGCCTGCCAGGTCCCCCCCCCCCTCTCTGTTCCTCTCTGCTAAAAAAAGAGAAATTGTATCTGTTTCTTTCTCTCGCTCGAATATAAAAGCTCGGGTGAAGTGAGCTGATTTGGCGCGCGCTGGAAAAGGAGCGACTTTGACACCTTAAGTGCTTTAGCGCTGCATTAATGGACCTCCTGCTGACGGAGGTGAAAGAACCGAGCGGCGATTAAACTCGAGTGATTGGCTTTATTGAAAGCGGCGTTGTCACGATGCGAAAGGAGACGGGAGGAAATGCGTAAGCGCTTTGTGCTGGGAAACAATCCCATTCCTGCGCACGGAGAGCTCGCTTCATCGTGTTCGAATTAGGATATCTGGGATTAGCTGAAGCTGTAGATATCAATGATGGATTGCAATTTAGGAATAATGTTAATGATGCTAACGTGCCAATGTGGGCAAAGCACCCAAATCCTGTACTTGAGTAGACGTAGAGATTCCCTACGGCAAATATTTCTTAAGTAAAAGTAGAAGCCTTCCATCTACATGTGTACTTGAGTAAACGCACAAAACTCCACACCTTCAAAGTGACTTAAATATCAGATGTACAGGGTTTACGTCATTAGGCATGTCGCGAAGGAAAAGCAAGTCACGCAGTTAGGCATAACAGTCAGCAGGTGGCGACATTCCACCTCGAATGAGACTCAATGCCATGAAGACTTGCAGTGAAGTAAAAGTACAGACATCTGCTGTAGCTTTGAGCGGAATAAAAGTAGGAACGCGTGAATTACAGTATATACGTAAGTATAGAACGAGGTACAATAAAAAAAAAACACTACTTTAAGTTAATATTTAAATAGCATGACCTGTTTTTAAAAATTGTTTTATAAGTCTGATGTTTAAAGATAAAACTTCATATCAGTTTGAGTTAATTACAGATTAAAACATCATTAAAACATCAGATACGTCTCTCAGTCAGTTGCTGTTGTCTCGAGCACTATAACAGCTCTGTAACCACTCGCTTCCTCGTCTCCTTATCTTCTCTCTCTCTCTCTACGCATTAATTCAGCAACAAACTCACGTGACTACAAAATGCAAATCACTCTAAACTCCTCTGTCCTACAGATGTTGGAGAACTTACAGTCACAGCTTTACCTCTGACACTGGAGACTCCTTCCACTCGTCATCTAATCAAACGTGAAGCGTCGTCCACCGTACACGTGCCTGTGATGAGCGGCTGCTATGGAAACGACAACCTCTCGTAATATAATAATATAAACCGGCGCTACTGTCAGAGCTGCTGTTATAGAGAATTAATCAACACCTTCTGACCAATCGGAGCGCAGGGTTCAGCAGCGGTGTGGTGCAGCACATCTGTTACAAATCCACTACCATTGTCTAATAAATCTAGATGGCACACACACACACACATACACACACACACACACACACACACACACACACACACACACACACACACACACACACACAGGCGTGATGCTTGTCCTCATGTCTGAGCTCTCTACCAAGAACTTTGCATTTTTTCCCCCTGGAAACAGGAAGTCATCATTCTTTGTGAATGCAGCACTGATGCTAATACTAATGAGTGGCAGTAAAGGAGAGGAAAGTTACTTTGTTTTTTACATTTATATACAAATTCAGGAGTTTAACATTAATTATCCTAAATGCCACTATGTGAGTATTTCTGATACTTGTGATAATTATTATTTACATTTTTTGCCCTAGTTTTGTCTCAGGGTGTGTACAAACTTTAGCACGCAACTGTTAGTCCAATACACTGAGACCTTATTAACCAAAATCAATACAGGGGACACATCAATACCCCGAACGCACATCATATGCTACAGTCTCAATTTTAATGACTACACCGGTGAGTGAAACACATGCGCTCAGGTTGTACTCTTGGTGGCGCTCTCAGACACGAGACCCTGCGCAAAAATCCAAACATGCAGACGGTCCACATGGACAGATACTGTAGGGAGCGAGTGAGCAAGGGGAAGACTCACCTCGGATTATATAAACCTGCCCGCCTATCAAGTGCTTTAGACAACAGAACAGTCCATCTGACGAGGAACAGGGGCGGGGCAGGGAGGTGCGGGGGGGGGGGGTATCAGAGGATAGAGGACAGTGAAAAAAGAGAGAGAGAGAGAGAGAGACAAGGAAGGAGAGGAAAGAGTTAATAACCAGAAAGGAGGAAAAACAAGGGGAAATGCACATAAAGTGATACGAGATAGAGGAGAGCGTGTAGACTATTTAGAGCAGCAGCAGGTGAGTTGGGGCGTGGCCCAGGAGGTTCTCAGGTGTGTTTGTGGAACATTTGTACAGAAACAGAGGGAGAATAGAGACACAGGTTAGCAGGTTAAACGTTAAATGACATCACATGAGAGTTAGAGTTAGCATTAGTGTGGGTCTAACGAGAGGAAAAACGACATCATAAACATGACATAATGACTTTCACACCCCCCAAGTCACAGTCATGACGTGTGTGTGTGTGTGTGTGTGTGTGTGTGGGTGTGTGTGTATTTACTGGGTGGTTTGTTGGTGGCCACGTTTTTGAAGTGACACCCCTTGATGACCTCAACAGAGAGGCGGCCCGTGGTGGCGTTATAAACAAGCCCTAACAGTATCTCAGGTGATGACCTTTGACCTCCCGACTGGAACGTAGACGCCGTCTCACTGCACGATGCCGCAGACACACTTGTCTGAGACTCGCTGGCCTGAAACACACACAGACACACAGACACACAGACACACAGATGGGTCCATCCATCAAACCAACGTGTTTTGTCATTAACAGGTATTTATTTTATCAGCTGTGATTTAATAACAATTTATTTCTTGGTCCCAAATCGCACCGTGTTTCCTCTGTAGTGTATGAAGACAGTCCACACAACGCGCTTATGTACAACTCAACTCCCATAATGCACCACGCCTTTTGTACGGAGCAGCAAGACAGGGCGGCCTGAAAACTGAAACCATCAGTTCATCTGTTCATCCATCCTTAAACTCATTGACTCATCCCCCTGTCTCTTTATTGTCCATCCCCCTGTCTCTTTATTGTCCATCCCCCTGTCTCATTATTGTCCATCCCCCTGTCTCTTTATTGTCCATCCCCCTGTCTCTTTATTGTCCATCCCCCTGTCTCTTTATTGTCCATCCCCCTGTCTCATTATTGTCCATCCCCCTGTCTCTTTATTGTCCATCCATCCATCCATCCATCCATCCATCTATCCATCCATCCACTTGTCTCTCCATCATCCCTCTATCCATTTATCTTCCTCATCTTCATCCCCATCCTCAATCCTCTCCCCATTCTGTCCTGCTCTCACCGTGGTGCTGCAGCAGGGTTCCAGAGGCAGCGGGACGGCCATTTTGCCCTGCAGGTTTAGTTTGGTGAGGTAGAACACTTTCTCTCCCAGCATTTTCTTCTCCTTTTTAATCTTGCTGATGCTGTAGAGACGAAACCGCACGCCGTAGTTCCCGATGGTCTCTGATTGGACGTGGCTGAAGCGGAAGGTCTCACTGAGGCTCCGCCCCCTGGCCACAGCCGTCTTGGCACGCTGCTTTTTGGAGGGAAGCAGCACCAGGTGGAGCTGCCAGGCGACACCGGGTGATCGCCGTGGCGATGGGAGGTCGGTCACCGCGGTAACGGTAACTGAGAGGCAGCGCTGGTGCAAGTCATAGTCAAAGAGGATGTGCAGCGTCCCGAACGGAGAGAAGGGTGAGTCAGGAGAGTAAAGCTTCAGGAGAGGAGAGGAAGAACCACGGACAGACAGATCCTACACAAAGAGAGAGAGAGAGAGAGAGAGGTGGAGAGGTGGAGAGGTGAAAAGGGAGAAAAATGTAGTAAGAAAATGAAATAAAGAGAAGTGAAAAGTGGAGAAGAAAAGAAATGAAGAGAGAGAGTGAGACAAAGACAAATGACAGAATGAAAGGGAGAGAAAAGGGCAAATGGAGAAAGAGAAAACAGAGAGAGAGAAAGAGAGAAACAAAGGATACCTTGTGATGATGTCATTAACATTTTAGATTAGAGACAACATTAATCACAGAGAGAGTGTCTCACACACACACACACACACACACACACACACACACACACACACACACACCTATACACACACACACACCTATACACACACCTATACACACACACACACACACACACACACACACATAACCACACACACACACACCTATACACACACCTATACACACACACACACACCACACACACA
>JAAGKR010012546.1:0-14707 GCA_011419295.1 Clarias macrocephalus
AGGGGGTACTGAGGAGGTACTGAGGGGGTACTGAGGGGGTACTGTGGGGTACTGAGGAGGTACTGAGGAGGTACTGAGGGGGTACTGTGGGGGTACTGAGGGGGTACTGAGGAGGTACTGAGGGGGTACTGAGGGGGTACAGAAGAGGTCCTGAGGGGGTACTGAGGAGGTACTGAGGGGGTACTGAGGAGGTACTGAGGAGGTACTGAGGGGGTACAGAAGAGGTCCTGAGGGGGTACTGAGGGGGTACTGAGGAGGTACTGAGGAGGTACTGAGGAGGTACTGAGGGGTACTGAGGGGTACTGAGGAGGTACTGAGGAGGTACTGAGGGAGTACTGTGGGGGTACTGAGGGGGTACTGAGGGGGTACAGAAGAGGTCCTGAGGGGGTACTGAGGAGGTACTGAGGGGGTACTGAAGGGATACACACAGATTTTAGTTCTTTATATTTTGCTTCCAAAGAGCCAGACTTGTATTCTTAATGCAGTCTTGAGGAAAAGTTGGCCAGGTTTCCTGAAGGACTTTTTTGTCTCTCATCCTGAGCAGATTAAGAGGAATGATTTTTGTTTGTTAAGCCACTCAGCTTAAACCTATGAATCATTCAAGCATTAAAAAGCATGAACCAAGGTAAGCAAGCTAGGCATGAGAAAACCATTGAGAAACAGGTGCAGATGATGACAGATGATCAGGCCGATGATTAGTTTATATGCTGATGCTGAATGCTGAACAGACGAGAGGGGAAATGAGGTCATTGCTGAGGTTCTTACATAAACAAGCTATTTTTTTCTTTAATATAATCAACTTCATTTAATTTCCTTTAATATGATAAAATGAGGGGGGTGGGGGGGGGTCAAGACTAATCTTCTTAAGATTTAAGAAGATAAATCTTAAGATCTTGAACTATATCCTGAATAGTCATGTACAAGACTGGTTTTACATTGTCCTGTTCAACTTTTTCATGTAGCAATTAGGGTACCAAAGAGTGAGTGAACACTCACTCACCATCTATACTGCTTCATCCTGTATTCAGGGTCTGGGGGGGCGGTGGCAGGGAACACCCTGGACAGGGTGCCAATACATTGCAGGGCACACACACTCACACACTCATCCACACACGACGGCCAATTTGGGAACGCCAATTAACCCAACCTACATGTCTATGGACTGTGGGAGGAAACCGGAGGACCTGGAAGAAACCCACCGAGCACGGGGAGCACATGAAAAGCCCATGCACACAGAGACGGGAATCGAACCCGTACCCTGGAGGTGCAAGGCGACAGTGCTAACCGCTACACCACCGTGCCGCCCAGCGAGTACACAAACTGTATCTGCAAATAAATACAAGAGAGCAAATTGTCCTAGACAGCTGTACTGAACATGTTCAGCAAATATTTTTCCTCTATCTATCCTCCGCCCATAAAAGCATCAAAGGAACGCTATATCTACAGATACCGCTTTAATGTCACAAATGTAAAATTGAAACAATACAAGAGACATACGATTGAAAAAATGGCAAAACTTTGAAAGAAAAATGTTTGGTACAAATTCATGTCATAAATTGATATAAACCTGATTTGTCTGACATCCGTTATAATATTTGGGCTCAAAGCAGTTACAGTAGGTCTGTCATCTCTTATACTGTGCATAAACAAGCACACTCAAGTTGAATTATTTCAGAAAACTGTTTATAAAAAGTGACATTCCTGACTAAGACATGTCGCTCCTTGGATTTCTTCAGAGATTAATTAATTAATAATTAATTATCACTGATTGACACACACGCGACCTCTGTCTTACTCAAGCCAATAGCGCGTAACTCTCAGGTTTGAATGCCGATGTTTACACTTTGGGTAGGAAATCATTATTGCCCTTGTGTGTGGCTTTACAAGGAACTACTCTTCTTTTTCTTTTGCTTTATTGAGCTACTATACTTACTGTACTATACTATGTATCTTAGCACTGTATTATATACTGTACTGTATTAGCTCCAGGCTCCTGAGACCCTGCATACAGGATAAAGCAGCGAGTGAGTGAGTGAGCGAGTGAGCGAGTGAGTGAGCGAGTGAGTGAGCGAGTGAGCGAGTGAGTGAGTGAGTGAGTGTACTGCCATGGACTAAATCAAATTAAATTCTTAAGTAATGTTTAAAAAAAAAGGTCAAATAAACTCAGGGAATTAGCACGTCCCGTTAAAAAGCAGGGTGTTTTTATCAGTGTTTGGTTTACAAGGATGAAACTCTCCAGTGGGTGAAATGTGTTTTTGGACATCCTCCAGAATCAAAAAGGCACATATGTTTGAAGGACAGCAGCCAAATTTCCACAAACTGGGGGTTGGACTGGGGATATTAATAGCTTATTGCGATTGGAGATCCCGTGCTACTTAAAAAAAAAAGAAAGAAAAAACATTTGCATACTATTTGCATGCCATTCTGCAACACACTCTATATTTGCATATGATTTGCATGCTGTAATGTGATACACAGTGACTCCCACCACTACACACTCCCCGGTGGGAATACATCGAGTGCGCATTTGGGTTTTACAGAGGCTCTTGGTTAACCAACTGATTCCCAATGCTAACCTCACACTCAGGGCTTCCAGATGGCGCATGTGGATCAGAAAGTCGGGGAAAGTGGAGGGGGCTGGCAGCGCTCCTGGATAACAGATGGTGTTACCGTGCTCACATCACTTTGCACTGATATTATCCTACCATCAGTTAGCGCATAGCAATGTAATTTACTTAAAAGGTGCCGCTGTTTAATAGACACACCTGATAATTATACGGTTACACTCTGGGCCAGATTTGAACATCTTTAATGCGTTCCATGGCACAATAAGGCGATTTTCTGCGAAAATATTAATGACGTAGGGAGGCATCCAGCCCCGGCAACATCAAGCTCCGAGCATGGAGCCGATCGCGGGGACGTTAGACGCTGCGTTGCGTAGGCAAATAATACAGCGCTTTCTCTATACAGAGTCTGTGACTTAAGTGCCAAAGTTAGTGGGAAAACTTTTCACATTTTCAGAGTTTTGTCACGCGTCTGCTTACAGTGAATTTCTGGGTGTGAGGGTTGCCAGATTTCTCTTGAGGAAAGTTTGAGGCTTGTAAACTGGCAACTTTAAACACAGACACTTGCCTATATGCCTGGAACACATCAGGGATCGAGACTGCAGACTGAAGAGGGAAATTGCTTTTTTTTTTTTTTTCCCCTTATACTTCTTCTCCATGATTCAAAATGGAAGCTGGTGCACAGGTAAATAGAGGAACTTTGGACATACAGTGCTGTGAAAAAGTCTTGAGCCCCCATCATTTCTTCACATTTCGCTTCCAGAGAGCTAGACATTCTTGCATTTTTAATGCCATCTTGAGGAATATTTCTCTCAGGCTTCCTGAAGGACGTTTTTGGCTCTTTTTTTTTTTTTTTTGTCTCTCATTTTTAGTTCGGTTCCTGTACAGAGGCATGTTTTCTGTTTGTGAAGCCACACAGTGACCCATGAATAGTTCAAGCATAAATAAAAATAAATAAAAAAAACATCTAACTTAAGACATGAACCAGTGAAAAACAGGTGCAGATGATGAGAGATGATGATCAGGAGGTGATTAGTTCACTGCTGATGCTGAACGCTGAGTGGTTGGAACAGACGGGAGGGGAAACGAGGTCGCGGCTGAGACTGTGTGTTGCATTTTGTGGACTTGACATTCAAAACCATATAAAACTTTTATCAGTTGATGTTTTTAATGAGTAAGATGCTTAAGATGAAATACAGAAGCCATGAGAGGAAATAAACTCAAAACAGAACCCATCGTAAACTGGGTGGATGGAGAAATTGCTAATCATTAGCGTCTATAACTGAATTGTCTTGTTGAATTGAACAGCACATCTTGTAAGGGTAATGTAATGATGATGGTGATGATTTAAGAAGCACCTAATTGGTCTACATACAAACGAACAAACAAACAAATAAAAAAACAAAATGCTTTTTTTTAATTTTCCAATTTTCTCCATAAATGTGCTGCAACACCCTGTTTAAAGATCGACACACACCATGGTTCTCAAAATATATTATAGGTTATATTAATATATCAGTATTACTAATTATATTAAATATCAAATGTATATTAAATGTGTAAATGTGTAGGTTAAAAATAGGAGAAAAATGAAACAAAGTCACTAAAGCAAAGACAATGTGTTGTATAAACAGTGAAGTAATTGACCACAGACAAGGCTGATCACGCCCATGTACACGCCCATGCACACGCCCATGTACACGCCCATCTTTGGCAACGCACCAGTCGGGTGACAAGGTGTCAAAACAAACAATATTTCATAAGCCCAAACAAGTGAAGATTTTTCTTGACAGATTTTTTTTTTTTTTTGTGAGTTGGCGCCGTGACCGCCATGATGACTGTTTTAAAGAAAATTATAATGAGGTCTCAGATCACATGATCTTAGTGACATGGATGGGAGGTTGGACCTAAATAACATACTAATAAGTACAAAAAATATTTTTTTACAGATAGATGTTTAAGGCCAAGGTAATAACGGCATCACTCGTCATTTTTATGAATGTTCTTCTTACTTACTGCGTACTTGCACAGTCTGAATGAATCTTTAAGCATCCTGCTTGGTATGACATCATTACAAACAAGAAGGAAAATGGGGTGTCGGGACTCCCTAGCAGAATTTTCTGGGACTTCGTACTTCCTGCATTCTGAATAATGACCAGAGAAACGCACTTCCACAAAGGGACCTGGACGGCAGCAGCTCATCTGCATTTACAGCTACAGACGCTGAGACGGTGAAGTTCTAAAGAGAAGTGAAACCGAGGGAGCTGCGGGCGTGTCAGGATGCCTGCAACGAGTGGTGTTTGAGCCTGAACATTAAAAGACATTATTTTGGAGACGTCTAAGACAGTTACAGTTACAAAACTTGTCAGATCGGTTATCCAGAGCGAGTTTCATTAGTGATTCAAAGTCTTCATCAATAAATGGATCCTCACACTGGTTCTCTGGGTTACAGACATGAAACGTTAAACTAAAAGAAGCGCAATATTTTGTTTTTGCATGAATCCTCTCAGGTGTTCAATTAACAGAACAGTTCAGGTAAAATCGTTCTTTTAACAAGATGAGTTAAGAGCCAGTGAATTCCTGCTCCGGATTAATTATGGCATGTTATTGTAATTAGACACTTACCTTGAAAATTAAATCCTTCTTGCCGTATCTCAGCTCCTTCAGTTGGGCCTGGATTCTTTTAGACTGCAAAAAAAATCAAAGATAAGTAAAATGTGAGCTAGAATATAAGTAGGAAAAAAAATGCAGCAGGGATTTTTTTTCCCATATGTGGGACGTGAACGTAACAGTAAAAACCCTCACATCACCTTTCCGCACAGCTGGACAGCTGCTTTAGCAACTGCATATACAGTAATAATACAGTGTGTGTGTGTGTGTGTGTGTGTGTGTGTGTGTGTGTGTGTGTGTGTGTGTGTGTGTGTGTGGTCATGTATTTTCCCTCATGGTGATGAGTGTACGGTTTTGACCCTGTCAGAGCACTTTGCTGCTTCCTGTGAGGGAAAAATATTTCCTTTTGACCAAAGAGTCTAAGGTTAAGGTTTGACTGAATATTGTAATTCAGTGTGTGTGTGTGTGTGTGTGTGTGTGTGTGTGTGTGTGTGTGTGTACGTGTGTGTGTGTGTGTGTACACTGTAGCTGAAGCACACGTACCTCCTCTGCGTGTATGTCACACAGCTTATTTCCAGAAAGCAGTTTATTCTTCAAGCTTTTGTTCTGAAATGAAAATAAAATCTGTAAAATACTGTTTATTGTTTATTATTTATGACAGAACATAAAACTCCTACACACGTAAACAGGTTGAATTTCATAACAAATCCAACTGTAAGTGAAAAGAATATCATCCATCACCTCTCCAAGCTTTTAATCTGAACTGAAAAAAATGTTGACTTTGCCATTTGGATTAATGTTATTACGTGAGATTATTCTTCGTCAGTCATTAAATCTCAGTAATGTTTGAGAGTTTGAATGTGTCCCAGTTGTCAGAACAACGAAGCAATTCTGTATTTTTATTTTTAGATTGGTGAACCATTTTTAATGTACCAAAGGTGTCAGAAAGGAAAGAACCACAGAGACTGGTGCGAACCGCCGGAACATCACTGACACATCACTGACACATCACTGGAACATCACTGGCATATCACCGGCTCATCACCGGCACATCACTGACACATCACTGGAACATCACTGGAACATCACCGGCACATCACTGGAACATCACTGGCACATCACTGGAACATCACTGGCATATCACCGGCTCATCACCGGCACATCACTGGAACATCACTGGCACATCACTGGAACATCACTGGCATATCACCGGCTCATCACCGGCACATCACTGGAACATCACTGGCACATCACTGGAACATCACTGGCATATCACCGGCTCATCACCGGCACATCACTGGAACATCACTGGCACATCACTGGAACATCACTGGAACATCATCAGCTCATCACCGGCACATCACTGGCACATCACTGGAACATCACTGGAACATCATCGGCTCATCACCGGCACATCACTGGCACATCACTGGAACATCACTGGACACATCACTGGCACATCACTGGCTCATCACCGGCACATCACTGACACATCACTGGAACATCACTGGAACATCATCGGCTCATCACCGGCACATCACTGACACATCACCGGCACATCACTGACACATCACTGGAACATCACTGGCATATCACCGGCTCATCACCGGCACATCACCGGAACATCACTGGAACATCACTGGCACATCACTGGAACATCACTGACACATCACTGGCATATCACTGGCTCATCACCGGCACATCACTGACACATCACTGGAACATCACTGGAACATCATCGGCTCATCACCGGCACATCACTGACACATCACCGGCACATCACTGACACATCACTGGAACATCACTGGCATATCACCGGCTCATCACCGGCACATCACCGGAACATCACTGGAACATCACTGGCACATCACTGGAACATCACTGACACATCACTGGCATATCACTGGCTCATCACCGGCACATCACTGACACATCACTGGAACATCACTGGAACATCATCGGCTCATCACCGGCACATCACTGACACATCACCGGCACATCACTGGAACATCACTGGCACATCACTGGAACATCACCGGCACATTACTGGAACATCACTGGAACATCACCGGCACATCACTGGAACATCACTGGAACACCCAACCACCTGCTATTGAACACCTTCACCAGGGCAGATCTCAGTCTCAGTATCAGAGACTCCTCCCACCCAAGACACAAACTTTCTGATGTCCTTCCATCCAAGAGGAGGTACGGGAACATTCGCCCCAGAACCTGCTGGTGTACTGTTTTCCCTATTATTCGAGGGTCATTCAATAAATAAGGTGAATTTTTCAGACTTTAAAGGACTTTTAATACAGATAGAAACTTACTTTTTGTTTTTTGTTTTTTCAACATAGTCTCCCAGCACTGACACTGACACTTTTCCCATCTGTGCACAAGCTTCCGTATTCCCTCACGGTAAAAATCTTTGGACTGATGTCTCAGCCGGTCGCTCACAACATTTTTTGACTTCATCGTCACTTTCAAACTTCGTGCCTCTCGTGAACTCTTTCAAGGGACCAAACAGGTCTAACCCTAATCCTAACCCAAACTGATTCCATCACCACAGGAGGCCTCACGTCTGTAGGCCTGCCTTCATCCTCAACACTGCTCCGTCCTTCTTTAAACACTTTCGCCCACTTGTAGACATTTTTTTGGCTGAAACATGTGGCACCATACACAGTTGAGATTCTCCTATGAATTTCAACAGGTTTGCACCCTTCAGCAACCAAAGACTTGATAACTGACCGCTGTTCAATCCTGGAGCGCGTTTCTTGGTCAGCCATCTTTGTAATCGCCAAAACTCTCAAAGTTTTTTTTTTTTTTTTAATCTGCAAAAAGAAATTAAATCCATGTGAAAAAGAAGTAAAACAAAAACAAAAATAATCTTCTATCTGTATTAGAAGTCCTTATACCGAAAAATTCACCTTATTTATTGAATGTCCCTATATATAACTGTAGATTTGTATATATCTCTATATTTGTATAAATGCCCAAATGGCTGACTTGACAAAAGAAATGGTGGAAATAATGACCCGGTGGAAGAAATTGTTAAATGGTGACACCCCATATATACAGTAGAATCTATACAGTATATAATCCAATTTAATTCCTTCAATCTCGGCTTGAAATAAAGGGTTTAGAGTTAAACATTAGCTCCACGCGACAGACACCGTCTTCACTCCCTAGCGAAGCTGGTAGATTTGTAGACTCAAGTGAAGGCGATGTTTCATGTTGTACTTTCCTCTCATTCACTTGCTGCCAAGACTATTGTGAAATACGACTCCGGCTGCCTGTAGTCCAGCTCGCTCGCATCGAACGAACGGAAAGTTGATGTCCCATAATTTACAGGTTGAAGTTTGTACAACACGGCGTGAGATGAGAGGGGGCGTGGCCGGGTCTCCCACTCACCCCAGTGGAACACACCAGCCCCGTCAAATCAGGAATTAAATTCATTCATTTACTGATTTTCCACCTTTTGTTTCTCTCCCAAATCGATCCTCTCTGGTTCACCAGCATTCATTTTTGGGGGGAAGGACTGTATCAGGTTTGGGAATCTTCGCTCTGAGCACAGAGATATCTAGGAGGCTACGGCAGTGTATTTGTGACTGAACTCTGTTTCTGCATCCACAGACACTCTCTCGCCGTGTGCTTGCTCGACTTCGCTCATTGCTACAAATGTGCCATAAAACCAACCAATCAGAATGTATGTTCCTCCAGTCTCTGATTGGCTGGTTTTTATGGGACGTGTGTGTCACTGTGCCGAGTTGAGTAAGCACACAGCTGAGCTGTTAAGAGAGAGAGAGAGAGAGAACGAGTTTGAAGCCAAAATATTTTCTTCTTGCTCAGCAACGAGGCACTAATACCACAAGTGCCGTCTGGTGAAATGAACAAAAACGTTAAGGTGGATCTAAATGTACATCGTTAGACATATGATTTTCCCACCTATTAACCTACTAGTATGTCGACTTTAACCATTAACTATTAACAACATGAATGAGACCAATTTGTTTGATGCTTTATAGGGTCGATTAAAGGTTCTGAATCCTGCCAACGTTTCTTCTGATGAAAGTGTGTCCTGTTACTACGGTTACACTCCTGGGACCGCTCGCATAACTGCTATCATCACCACATCGCCTCATTTACGTTATTGGCAACCAGCTATTCTGAACCTGGGTCCTGAACAACAGATGGAACATTTAAATATTTCATTCAAAGTCTTTGGTCTGTGTGTCATCAGTCTAAAACATGCATATGAGAGACGGACGAGAGCCTGAATTAGCTAATCTCCTGATCTCTACAGGCTTAGCAAGCAGCCGTGGTTTTCATGACATGCATCCCGACAGTACCTCCTGCTGCAGGTCTTTGATGATTTTGGTCTTTTTCTCCATCTCCATTTTCAGAAACTTGATCTGGAGAACAGAACAATGCACAGATTACATATTTTATGGATTTCCTGGATTGATTTTTCACAAGACGCTACATTCCATGAATCAATGCGGAAGAGCTTCAAAATTGCTCCTGAGATTAAAGCGTCTCCTTGAAATGCAGAAGAGGAACAAAATAAACACGTGTACAGGCGGTGAAGCCACCGGTGCATGAAGATGACATGATTTTTCACGGAAATATTCTCTCCTCATAGGGACAGCTTTGTAAAAATGTGCATGTTTTCAGCACAGAGCAAAAAAAAAAAAAAAACCCAAGCAGGAGTGTGTATTGCCCAGGAGATGAGACGCAACACCAATCAAACACTAATGCCTGGTACTCGAGATTCACTCCGACTCTCTGAGTTTTCTCCTTTGTGTCCCAGCAGGATGCTGAGGAAAGAACAGGGAACTTCTGATCAGGATGACATCCGGTGTACACAATCTCTGCTTTATATTCACACTTCCTCCAACTTTTTCACCAGTTCAGGAGCCGGCAGGCGGTGCAACACATTTTTATTTATAAACTTGCCGATCAACGTGAGATGTCATGTCTGTCTGTTTTAGTTCCATTTGTCAAGGACTAATCCCTAAAATTGACATCATATGCAGTATATGATAAGTAAATAAGGGAAGTGACGCAATCGCATGAGTCAATTAAAAGTGGAGGTAAATAGCGACGCGATTCTAGATACGAGGAGCGTCCGAGTCATTCAAATCGAATTGTTCTCGAGGATCAGCCGTTCTGCTTGCCGAAAGTTCACGGGATATTTCCGTAGATCTTTCTAGATATATTTCTCATGTGAGTGCGTCAAGTATTCACGGAGTTTCAGTTCGGAAAGGTATTTCAGGCAGAGACTGAGACGGCTGAGACGCAGCTTCGTTTTACACAGTGAAGCACAATGTGTTGTTGATATTGTGAGTGTACATCAATAAAAGTAGATCCTTTACAGGTTTAAATGATGTACCACACTTGTACAGTATATGATGTCGGAAACGATGGAGCATTTTATGTTTATTTCACGGCTATCAGAAAATAATGCCAGTCTGAAGTCCATCTGAATGTTGACCGAAGGTCCTGCCATGGTTGTGAAACGGGGAATAAATACAACGGTCACCACTGGCCTCCATGATCCCTAATTGGACTACAGAGGCTCCTAGATAGATGGATGGATGGAAGCGTCTCATTACTGTACTGTGCTCGGAGTCTTCTGTAAATGTCAATCGCTTTAACACCTTCATGTATCAGAAGGTTTGACTTGAACGCTCCTCGCAATTAACTACAAGTATAAATATAAAAGTATATGTAAGGCATCTGGGGGGCTACAGGATGTGTGAATAATTACATGATTAGTATCATTAAGGATAAATAACCAGTGAGTGGGTCTAAATCGGTATAAAGATGCACACATATTATACACATACTGTATACGCAGAAAAGATGAAGGTAAATAGATCGTCGAGTCAGTGAGCTGTAATCCATATGAATGGCGAGGGAGAGTGGACGGACATTACACATCACACGGTCATGAGGTCGTCTGTGTTTCTCATTCAAGCATCTGGGTTTTGAGCTGTTCATGAAACGGAAAGTACAGCCCCATGCTCATTTTCTTTCCCCTCACGGATTCATTCTTATTCTAGACGAGACGCAGCGCCTTTCCCTCATATCCCAGAGTGTACGCGCTCTTTCTCTCAACACGCAGCGGGTGGCAGAGAAAAGTTCGAGCACACAGATAATACTGTCTTTTTTTCTTCTTTTTTTTTTTTTTTTTATAATTAGCACACTGTACCCATAAAAGTCAGGGCTCAAAATAGCCAGCCAGGGCCGCGCGCGTCTGGGCGCTGTGTGTGCGCTGCGTCTCTGCGGCTGTAATAAACAGTCCCGATAATGAGTTTTGTGCAAAGAGGACACAGAAAGGGCGTCGACGACACTGCGCTGGGGGAGAACGTCAATAACGCTGTGCGGCTGTGACCCCGGCCAGGCCTTCATTAAAAATACTTTTTTTTTTTTTTTAAATGAGCTCCCTGAGCGTCGGACTCTAAATATGGACGACATTTATTTTGTCTTCATCAGATGCGCGGCGAGTCCCTGGCGCAGAAACACTCCATCATTTTACACCCCCGTTTACTCGGGACTCTCACCGTGGCTTGATGTTTCTCGGCTCGCTCCGCCGCCTCGTCCAGTTGCTTCTGAAGGGCTGCCTGGAGTGATCTCATCTCTTCTCTGATATTGAAAGGAAAGAAAAGGAGGGAGAGAAAGAGAGAAAACATGTTTGAGAGAAAGAAGTGTAATTTCTGCCAGTGTAGGGTTATAATGGGGGTCATTTTCATTGAAAAGCACTGATTAGGATATTCATACAGGATGCGGTGCGGCAGAACATTCGGAGCTGATTTCCCGGCGAAGGTGGAGCCAGGACTGGAAAAGACAAACAAGGCGATAAGGAAACTAATAAACCAGGCGACGAGGAAATCAAGAGTAAACACAGCTCAGAACGGCACGCCGTGTCAGACACGGATTCCTGTCGTGTTCGCCGATGAACAGGGCGTCGTCTGTAGGGCCGCGTTTACGCCGGGTGTTTATATTCCACTACTGATAAAGTGCAGGTTGAAGCCCCTTTTACACTGATATGAAAAACTGCTACCATTAAAATGCTAAGACTGAGTCCTGCCTGGTCATAATGTCACGTTTTTTTTTTTTTTTTTACATTTAATATAACTCCGGCAAAGAGGAGGCCACTTTTCTGATCACTGGCTTGGAGGTTCACAAAGAAAAACCTGGAATTCTTGAGGACTTTGACAGAGTTTGTGACACCGAAAGCCAATAAATCCAACAAGTATTATTGAACATATTCACTATTGAACTCCGGGACACTGTTGAATCCTCATCTGCTCATTCGAAGGGATGGTTTCTTTAAGCAAACGTTTACTGGAAGGAGTCTCCAGTTTCGGCACTTCACAATGAAGCTAAAGTTGCAACTTTGTTTCCATTTTGTCCTGCTAATTTTAAAAGGGGAAAAAATGATGCTGTTGAGGTAACAAGTGTAACAGAGGAGCAGAATGATGTGAAGCACCACAGAGTCATTTGTCTTTCTATTTAATGCAAGAAGCTACGTTTCAATTTAAGACATTGCTACCTTTTAAAACAACGGCACCAAATACTCAAGTGCATAATAGAATAGAATAGAATAGAACAGAACAGAATAGAATAGAACAGAATGTACTGTACATATTTTATCATTTCTAGCAATCATTTTGCAAGTAGGCTGTGAAGAGCACTTTACAGAACTCCTGCCCTTTATCATGCTCAGAAATCCAAACATTATTATTGAGGACACCACTGGCAGAAGAATACTTGAGCACACAGATGGCTTGGTATCAGTTCAGGGCGAATTATTCCCCAAGCTTCTCAAGAGGCAATCCTCCTTCATGTGGTTCCTCTCTGGAAAAATGGAAGTCTTCCTATTTTTAATTAATTGAACGACCAGATTCATTGATTCATTCGTTTATTTTCTCAACCTGCTGTCAGCATTTAAATATCTGGGGTTCAAGGTTTACTAGATTTTTTACAAAACTTCCAGCTGGTTTATATCCTGACCAGGACCAGCACACCATCCAGCCATGCATACATTTGGGGCCAAGTCGAAATGGAGGTAAGAATGATTTAAGATCAAATTCTAGGGTTAGTGCCATACAGTTCCACAAAGTTTCATTAAGAACTTCCAGAAGCATTCAGGTCAAAATGGAACATTTGATTGTACAGAATAACAGAACACAGTTCTAGGAGTAAAAACTCACTTTATTCCTCTATATAATCCCCTGATACACTAATGCACTTCTCCCAGTGTCTCACCAGTGCTTGGACACCTTCAGGATAGAACGTTTCCCCAAGAAAGAAAGTAGAACGTCTGCCTGCTTCACATCTGAAACCCTAGTCATCCCAAGAACTCCTCAAGGTCAGGACTGGACGGGCGATGTGGAAATAACTGCCAGTGTGTGTGTACAGGTCTCACAGACAGAGGCGTCACTTTCGCACGTTGGTGACATTGATTTCCAGTGGTCAGACGTTCCACTCGCTGAATGACTACAGGGGGCTCCGAGCCACGTTCTTCAAAACGTTCAAATGTTTTACTGCGGCTAAGCGTCTCATGTGACTGGAGTCTTCTGTAAATGTCGATCATTTTAATGCTTTCATTCACCTGAAATTTCACCACGAGTCCCGGCTTGAATGCCCCTTGTTAATTCAATACTTCTTGATATCTTATTGTGACCAAAAGATGAAAAACTGAGGTTCATCCTTGAACATCCTTCCACATCTTTCACCCAATCTGATCTAACATCTCTGTTTGCTGTACTGCAGACGTTTAACTGCTGGACTTCTAGCTGTTAATGCCTGCTACATGCCATGTCTTTCAAGCATATTACAAAGAGACTAATTATATTTATATAAATGGAATCAAACTAAATTAAACCGTTGGTTCTTTAAGCTCTTGAGTGATGATATTTTTCAGTTTGACCTTGTTAAAATGTGTGTGTGTGTGTGTGTGTGTGTGTGTGTGTGTGTGTGTGTGTGTGTGTGTGTGTGTGTGTGGTCACATACTTAAGCAAAGCACTGATCAGCTGAATGGAATTCAGTGTCTACCAAATGAAAAAGCACATCTGCAGCTATGTCGGAAAATTTTCACAGTTATTGTGCAGGGCAGAAGATCATCACTGCAACCTCCTACAAACCTGTCACTTTCTATAACAGCGACTCGGAGATTGCACAAGGTGACTGTTTTGCAGGGATACAAAATGGAAATAAGAGATGCTCGACACCAGAGAATGCCTTTAGGCCATGCAGCTATAAACAGCCGCTCTCTCTGCAGCCTCGCTTTTTTCCCTCCAGCTTGTGAAGTTAATAAAACAACAGCTAAAACAACATAGAAAACACGGAGCTTGTCATCTTGCTCAGCGTAAAACCGCTCTGTACTGATGATGTCAGAAAATTTACAGTTACAACTTTACCCTTGAATAATACACAGCACTAACACTGGAGACTCCTTCACGACAGGCGAAAGATACTGTACATCTCATTCCACATTAAAGCGTCGTCTACCTTACACGAGTCTG
>JAAGKR010012548.1:2177-16190 GCA_011419295.1 Clarias macrocephalus
TAGAAAAATATTGCTTAGCTTAATCAGCTGTTTTTATACGTGTCTATTTAATTAATTATGCCATTTTTGGTAGTTGAACACTTTAGTCTCACCAGCATCTGCTTTCAGATTTCTTTATAGGTTTGATTTTGAAGGAATATATTCTATCAATCTGAAAATTTATATTTTATGAAAGGTTAAATTAATTCATCAAGTATGTGTATGTGTCTGACATGGGTTTAAAATGGTACAGTGAAAAATTGACAAATTAAACACATGAATTGGGTGGTATAGCAGTGAATTTAAATCTTCTGTATGCAAACTTTTTCAATTTTCTTAGTACAAATATTCTAGATTCTATATTAAACCTGCACCATTGAGAGCATCCTGACGGGAAACATCACAACCTGATTTGGTAATAGCATTATGCAGTACAGACAAGCTTTACAGAGGGTGAGCATATCATCCACACAGAGCTCCCTGAACTGCACTCTGAATACAGCAAGCAGCAAGGCCAGGAAGATAGTGAAGGCTCTCAGCCACCCCAACATTGGACTATTCTCCCTGGTGTGATCAGAGAAGTGCATCCGGCTCCCTGGAGGCCAATACAGAGAAAATGAGGAGGAGCTTCTTTCTGCAGGATATTCAGGCTCTGAACACAGACAACTCCACGGTCTAATCTCATTTTCACATATAGGTTAACCCCCCCCACCCCCACCCCACACACACACAACTACATCAGCTGTTAATGCTCACCCTGTTTGCACTGCTCTCTTCCAGTAACAATCATGGCTTAACATGATCACTTCGCAATGTATGTCTTCATGGCTGACAATCATAACTGCCACTGACACTTTCTATTTTCACTTGCACATATTGGTAAGATAAACTTTTGTATTTTTTAATAATTTGATTCATATTTGCTGATTTTTATTCCTGTTCTTATGTTATATTCATTTAATAAAATTGACTGCATGTCATACTGTGTACGATTGTCTATGTGACAAATAAAATCTTTTTTTTTTTCTAAAATTAAATGAATTACAAAATAATAAAAAAAATAATTATATAGGTGGCTTGGAGTCGAATGATTTGACAGTCTCATGCTAGCATTATTCTCAAAAGTTGCGTACTGTAACTTTAATGTCAGCGTTAGAACTTGCACAACTTGGTGTAGCAGTGCCTGCATACAGCTGCACTCTGGGCCATATTCTCTCACATGCAAAACAGACATGCACCCTAAAAACTTTTCAATCATGCCCCCTCCCTGGTCATCAAATTCCAGACTTGTAAGAGAGCAAATGCACAGCATTATAGTAAGACCTGTGGCCTTTAATCAATATTCACAGCAAAAAGGACCTATGAGAGCAGAAAATTGAATAGAGTATAAAAAAAAGAATAGAGAAAAGAAAGGTGTTCTGGGAATGTGAAAGTAACCTAAAGACTTATTTGCAACAGTGATAGGCTCAGATGGCAGTGAAATAGCTGTAGGGCGCTCACTGTAGAGAAAACCAGTACTGCATAACATAAGCTACTTTAACCTTTGTTCAGTCATCCTGTTGCACATATACACTAACCTTACTATACCTGCACATTCATGCTGTTATCTCATTGCAATGCAAAAAAGCATATTGCGCAGCAAAGGATTGCAACTTGCAACACATATCAGCCAAACACTTTGAGGACATGTTTGTTGAGTAAACAATGATTATTCATACATTTTCTATACCCCTTTATCCTTTGTACAGGATCGAAGTCTATCCCAGGAGACGAGGTACTGTCAGAATTACTAAGAACTACAACTCCCGACACCAATGCCACGATTCACCTGAATACTAACACCTGAAAATAATTACGGAACTAATAAAAGAGACTCACACACTTCCGGTGGTTGCGAAGTATACGCTCCCTGTGATTAGCTCCGTTTATGCCCGAAGCTCATCGCCTGACCCTTGCCTGTTTTAACGACTATCGATTTTGGATTATCTTAACAGGTTTGTTTGACTTGTTCAAAGATAATAAATATCTTAACTGCACCTGCGTTCTCCGAGTCTGTAAATCTGACAGGTACACTCTGGATTGGGTGTCAAATCTATCGCAGGGCACACACACACACACACACACACACACACACACACACAAAACAGGCAATTTGAAGACGGCTGTTAACCTAATATGCATCTCATTGGACTGTGGGAAGAAACAGGATTTCCCAGAGAAACCCCTCAAGTACAGGAAGAACACACAAACTCCATGCACACAGACCCAGTGCGGGAACTTAATCTTTGACTGTGGAGGTGCAAGGCGACAGTACTAACCATTAGTAGATGTGTACTAAAGATTAATATGGGACCAAAAGACTCAAAGGGAACTACTCATTTCTGTTTCCTGTACATAACCTACAGAGTTTGTGCGATGCTTTGCGCATGCGCGCCCAGTAAAAAATGAACGAATCACTCTCAGAGACTACTCGAGACAAAAAGAACAAATTGTTCATGAACGACCCATCACTAGTAATGTGTTGTGTTTGAATTGTACTAGTAGAAGAGTACAAACCGTATCTATGCTTTAATTACTTTTAAATTCTATTATTTAGAGGCACTAGCTGGTCATCACAAATCTCCTATTTTGAACAAAATAAAGAGATGAGGCGATTCATAAGATCTTTCCTCACAGGCAATCAAAAGGACAGGATCCAATTTTTCTCATGGTTGAAGCTCACACAAGGCATTCAGGCACTTATTAACTAAACATACCATAAACAACGTGTCCTGTTCTACCAGATACCATCCTTTCCATAGAAAGCAATCCCCACATATGCAGCTGCTATGTACAGATTTTCCTCACGAGCAAACAGATATGGGAACAAGGACTCCCACAGGTGGAGCGAGGCTCCCAACCCATGGAAAAATAGCTGGGGTGTATAGAGAGGAGACATTGATATAAGATCCAGGTAATCAACTCTGGTTTCATTACAGAGATATGTATGTGGAAAAAATGTGCAAGAATCTAGCCTGTTTTATCTGATCTTTCAGTGTTCTTGAACCAGAGGGCGTTGTCACTTACAAGCTGAAAATGCCATACAACCACCACAGAGATAGACCCCATACCTGATCAGGATGACGTGATAACCGAAGAAGAAATAATAACTCTTCTTAAAAAATTTGTCTTCTGTTTCAACATGAATGAAACACTAGAATTTGTAGTTTTTATATATATAGACTTGGCTCTAACATTTTTTGAGGTAGTAAAAACAGATTTTCTTGAAATGCCAGTTGAGCCCTATATATTTTTTTCTCAGGAAAAACGACTCTGATTCTGATTTCTACAGATTAACATGCCACAAGCACATCTTTAATCAGGTTGCTTTTACTGTATTTTATGTTTAGAACACACATGGTAATATAGCCAGTAATTATAGGATCATGAATTTTTTTTTTTTACAGAAAATAGAATGACGTGGGATAAACAATCACCACCCCGCAAAGTGGGTATGCTCACACTCTTTTACACGTTTGTTTTCAACCACTGTTACTGGTTTAGCCTAATCTGCATGTCTGTGGACTGTGGGAGGAAACTGGAACACGCAGAGGAAACCCACCAAGCATGGAGAGAACATGCACACAGACCTCTATGCAGTCCTGGGGGTGCATGGTGACAGTGCAAACCTCTAAGCCACTGTGCTGCCTTGGTTGATAAATACTAAACTATCAAAACAGCTTAGCTCACTACTCATGACAGTGCCTCCAGGTGAACCTTGAGCACTATTTATTTATGTAGGATCATTCAAAATATTAGAAAATCATATACAAATACATCAAGCAATAAATGTCCATAACTACATCTAAACCTCTACATCTGAAACATTAATGTCTGGTATTACGGTTATGCTTTTACCACAAAATTCAATTTGGTATACACTCACTATCCACTTTAATAAGAAAACCAGTACCACCAATCATTAATGCAATAACCCCATCAGCCAATCATGTAGCATCAGCACAGAAACAAATCTGTGTTTTTTCAGTCTTCAACTGTCTATTTTGGTGAATCTGTACTTACTGTAGCCTTAGATTCTGAACCCTGCGTCAGTGTTTGTGGGGTTTTGCATGTTTTTTCCATATTTGGTGGGTTTCCTCTAGGTACTCAGATTTCCTCCCACAACCCATGAAAATTAGCAATTTTTTATAGTCAATGAAAACAAAAATCCAGCATTTAAAAATATTCGAATATTTCCTAAGATCAATCTAAAATCATTTACAATATAGTAATTATGGCAAATTGTGTTCATTTATGCACTTAATGCTTAGTTGGAGCTCCTTTACCATGAATTACTGCATGGCTCATATCAGCCTGTGGCACTGCTGAGGCAATATTGAAGACCAGGTTGCTTTAATAGCTGCCCTTAGCTCATCTGCATTATTGGGTCAGTTGTTTCTCATCGTCCTGTTGACAATACCACATAGATTCTCTCTTTATTGTAAATCCTTTTTTGATTGATCTTAGGAAAATTCCAATAATTTATTTAAGTTACTGGAATATTTAAGGTACTGGTTCTTTGATTTTCATGAGCTATAAGCCGTAACCATGAAAATAAAACAAAAAAGGCTTGAAATATTCCACATGTGTAATGAATCCATTAATTGTTATATATAGTTATATATGTATAGTTTTCCTTTTTATATTAAATTAGATCTAAAGAAAAATATATATATTCTAATTTTTTAAGATGCACTGTAAATACAGATTAAACTTTTTTTGCACAGGGAAGCATAATGCAGGTCTATACAGATGGAATATGTGCATTAGGTATTGCTGCCAAAAAAGCATAGTACTTATTAGAATCTACAGAAATCAACAATGAACTTTGGATAGGAAATCAGGAATCAACTGTTGATAACAAAAACACATTAGTAATAACTAGGATAAAAAAGTATGAGATAAAAATAAGCTGACTGACAATGTGACTAATGTTTTTTATTAAATTATTAAATAAATACTCTGAGCCAGCATTTAAAGTGTCAGGGTATAAGGGTGCAAAAGGAAAAGAGGAAATGATAGCAAATGTACTGTTTCCTGTGGTGTACAATTCAGCTAAACTTCCCTCCAGCTATATACTGTATACTGGAGTGCATTTGCCATTTTGACAGTGCCCTGACATGTATATTTACATGGGAATGACAGTACTTTTTTCCCCTGTCTTTCACATTGTGTATCTGGCCATATACATTTAAAAATGTTCTTGCTTATCACAGGTTCTTTATACACATTAGTAAATGTCTAGTTCTTCCGGAAGCAAAATGGAAAAATAAAGTGATGAACGACTTGCACTGGTAAAAATTATAATAATATATAAAATTATAATAATACCGCTGTTAAAATGGGGAGTTGACTAATAAAAACAACTGCTTAAATAAATACATGGGAACATTTTTGTAAGGGACTGCCCCTAGAGGGCACTGCGGACATGTGTGTTTTTTTAGTTTTTGTAGTTCTGTTTGTAGACTCAGTATCCCAGAAGGCACCCCAGTCAGGTGATGACCAAGCTCACCTGAACCGGGGTTGCTCATTAGAGTAGTTATAAATAGCTCGTTGTTCTGGGAAACTGAGTCGAGCATTAATTATGTTATGAGGGTCTTATGTGTTTTGGTTTTCGTTTTATTTTTGGCTTTGGTTGAGTTTGGTTTCATGTTTTGAAGGCTCCATATGATTTGAAAGGTGTCTGTGTGTTTCAGCCTGTGTGTGTGAGTGTGTTTCAGCCTGTGGGTGTGTTCTCCATTTGTGCCTGTTCTAAGCCCGGGTACGCTTGTAGGAGCGTGTGTTGGCCGCTGGTGCGCTATTAGAGGCGCGAGCGTGTGTGGTTTGCTCATAGGAACTGGTGCATTATTAGGGGCGCGAGCGTGTGCGTGTTGGCCATAGGGGCGAGAGTGGGTCATGATTGGGAGAGCCTGTGTTTTGTGTGATACTTGTCTGTTTTGGAAAGAGCCTATGTGTGTTATTTAAAGAAGAGACTGTGTTTTTCGTTATGTGAGTTTCTGTGTTTATTTTCTGGTCATGTCCTGTCTTATTTTGTTATTAAAAGACTCTTTTGATTTGACAACTCTCTGCGCCTATGCCCGCCTTTATTTAATCCCTAGGCTTTAACAGCCCGGACTACCCTACAGTTCGTGACAATTTTATGTCGATATCAAACACTTCAAGCACACTCCGTTCCAGACTTAGTAGTCTACCTACAACAGAAGGGACAACGAACACATCTTTGAAATTGATGATATATACAATATGGATAAAGGCTTTTCAAATTAAATTGTGGAGAAGAAAAACTTTTCCACAATAATCACATTTTTTAAATATTATTAAAACATTTAATGCTTTGCTGATTTCAGATCAATTCAAAAGTAGATTGTAGGAAAATGGGTAGGATTCTCAGCTGCAAGGCAGTTACTCGGGTTTGCAGGGAACCAGCAGTGCCGTCCACCAGCCTGGATAAAAATGGGAGGGTTGCATGAGGAAGTCCATCTAGTGTCAAAATCAAATGTGCATTTCAGATGATCTACTGTGGTGACACAAGGGGAATAGACAATACTTTTGCCATGTTAGAGGCAGTAGGTAACATGGCCAAATTACTTTTTGCACAACAAGCATTGGAGATAAAAATTCAGATGATGGTAAGAGTTCCGTGTCAGAATGGGAGAACAATACAAAGACTAACTCTGAATATGAGGGTGAAATAGAAGATGACCCACACAGACATGGAGACAGCGTTCCACAAGAAAAGCATCCAACACTGCCAAGAAAACCCCCCAGCAACCTGACAAGAATATTTATGTCCAAGAATACTTAGATTCAATGGTTATCATTTCCAATGACTGAACCACCTGGCTCTCCTTGTAATACTACTATACAGCATAATACTGATGCTTTCTGGTCCTACAAAATGCCAGTGAGTCATGTGAATAGCATAAAGTCACCATCTGATTTTAAACTCAGAATCAGGAATTACTTTGGATATTATCGACCGTGAGGGAACATCAGTGAGCAACATTCAGTGAACGTCTCGCAGAAATTAAAAAGGAACATTTGCATACCTACTTCAGATGTGATTCTGTAATTATCATGATTTTATAAATACCCAGATGATTTTTTAAAAGATTTTATTACAATTCTAAACAAACTATTTGCTCCTACCACACTGGACGCTGTGATCCCTGCCAAAGTATTAGTAGTTTCGAGTGCACCAGTTAACTTAAATAATTTCAGTTAGTTCAAACTAATAGATCTTAATGAGTATTTAGAACTTTTTGGTATTTATGAGTTTGTGGAAATGACACTTTTCAAGTTAGCTGAACAAATTTGATATTTTAAGTAATCGTAAGTACTTAAGTAACAGTAACTGTCACCTTAAAGTTCCACTAACTTAAAATCTATAGGGCACTGGTCGCTCAGTGGTAGGTGTTTCGCCTGCCATGCGAAAGGCCCAGGTTCGATTCTCAACAACTGGATGAAGTGTCTGTCCCAAGCCCAGATAAAATGGGAGGGATGCGTCAGGAAGGGAATCTGATGTAAAACTTGTGTGAGGGTCGGATTGTCTGCTGTGGTTTCAGCAACAACAATTAATTTGATTTACAACAAGTTCAACAAACTCAAAAATTGATAGCTCTGTTTACTTAAAATTGGAAATATCAGTATCTGTAACTGAGTACCTCAAATTATTTGAGTTTTGCCAAATTACTCGGGTTTACAGTGCATATTAGCTACATCGCCATGTTTAAAAAACAGGATGAATGTTGTTTTATTGAAAAATGACAGACTAAGAATAAAAATAAAAATCTTTAAAAGTACCTACTGTATTTTGACTACAGTTGTTTTCCTGCTCCATCTATAGGTACCCTGGAATTTAATTTGTTTTTGTTAGACATGTTCTTTTATTTTATTTTATTTTTTACAAAGGTTTGCTTTGTAATGCAATCTAAAGCAATGGTGTGGAGCAACATAAAGACTATACACCCCAAAAAAAAGGGGTTGTGCAAAATAAGAACTTGAAATTGGCACTATGAGTGGGTACTGGGAAATGCTAAATTAAGCATGTTCAAAAATACCACTGCATTGTATACACTCTAAAAAATGCTGGGTTGTTTCTGCAAACACATTGTTGGGTTGTACAGTAGTGGGTCATTTACAAATGAACACCTAGTTGGGTTATTTCGACCCTGCAACTTGTTTATTCTTTATTTCTCCAAACGGCAGTCTGCAAAGTGTTTTAAATATTACTGTTATTGTGTCACAAAGTGTAGTTTTAAGAGTTGTTTAAGCGAGAATGTATGTGAGTACAGCTCAAAACATCAATCGGTTATTAAATATAGCGTCTATTTAAAAAATTGTCTGAACGATTTCGGAGATTTGAGCTAAAGGCAATACGGGTACTCCGCGCTCATGTAGCCGCTCAACATAGCCTCACTTCGGCAACTTCTGAAAACGACCGCTGGCTGTGATGTCGCTGTTTAAAACAGCGGATTTTTTTTTTCATTTTGTGTGTTCCTAACAGGTAATCTTTGGTATTTTGGTATATTCGGTGTCCTCAAACCCTCGAGTGTGCACTTCCAAGTCAAGTCCGCTCTTTTCGGTCTTGGAATTGAGACACAGCATGAGGAACTTTCTGGATTCTTCACTTTTGAAGCGAGGGACACGCCACTTAAAGCTGGCAGTATTTTATGGTAAGTTTATATAAATTTTAACTAAATTTTAAATGTTGTAGTTGTGGTAAGAGCAAGCTCATTTTCATGTTTATTCGCTTTTCCACCTTTTTAGTCGCACTTTGATATGGGGATGAGAGGAGTTCATGTTTTAATATTCTGTGCCAACAGTCGGCTATAGTGTATTTTATGATAAAAGTGCGTTTGTATCACACACACACACACACACACACACACACACACACACACACACACACACACACACACACACAAAATACTAAATGCAATCTTAAATTAAATTTTAGGTAAATTACTAGTAATCTTAACGAAAGCTGTGCGTGTGGAAAGTCTCTTGCCATATTTTATAATATTTAATAGGTGTCAGAAGAAGCTATTGGGATATGTTTAATGACAGTCTTAATATGTCTTCTGTTTCTGTCTGTTAAAAAATAACAACTGGTTGTGTTATTTTGACCCAGCAGTTGGTTTATTCTTTGGAAAACTTTCTGGATTATTCACTTCTGACTGGATCATGCTCACAGCACTCAGGATTTTATGGTAAGTTAATGTAAATTTTTACTTTAGGAGCAAGCATATTTTCTTGTTTAAAATAAATTCTTTGATATTAATATTGTGTGGGATTAATATTGTTTTCCCATTCTGTTTTGTTATTCAAAAAATGAGAAAGCATCATGGTTAAGTCGTAGTTTAAAACAAGCTGGTTCTTTATCCTTATGAAATATTTACTATAAGTCGTAAATTCACCATTAAATATCATATTCATCTAGTGTTTGTTGAGAATTTGAAAAGGGGTGAATGTTTTGTATTAAATCCAGATGGAGCGCCGTATCCTGTTATCCCTCACATGTTAAATAGTGAGGTAAATTAGTCAGAAATATACCCTAAATTCATGTTCACGTTATGTATTTTTGTGTATTGACAAGAGAAAAAATGTTTTGCATTAAATGCGTATGTAGATGTATGTCCTTAAAAAAATGCTCAACGTAAATGTTAGTTATATTGCAACACTAAGTGATGCTGTATAATCCATAGGTGGACCAACATGATGAGGATGATATCTGCAAAATATGGAGATATCTGGAGCATTGTTCCACGTTTTGTTCCTTGGGGATGAGGCAAGAGGGACCTGATAGACCTTTTCCATTGTTGGAGGCAATGCTATTGATACAGACTCTTTGGTGAAGGCTGTTTTTTTTGTTATTGATGTTAAGAAGTGTAGGCGGCACGGTGGTGTAGTGGTTAGCACTGTCGCCTTGCACCGCCAGGGTCCAGGTTCGATCCCCGGCCAGGGTCGATTCCCGTCTCTGTGTGCATGGAGTTTGCATGTTCTCCCCGTGCTTGGTGGGTTTCCTCCGGGTACTCCGGTTTCCTCCCACAGTCCAAAGACATGTAGGTTAGGCTAATTGGCATTCCCAAATTGCCCGTAGTGTGTGGATGAGTGAGTGTATGTGTGTGTGTCTGTGCCCTGCGATGGATTGGCACCCTGTCCACGGTGTACCCTGCCATGTGCCCGAAGTCTCCTGGGATAGGCTCCAGGCCCCCCGTGACCCTGAATACAGGATTAAGCGGTATAGATGATGAGAGAGAGTGAGTGAGTGAGTTAAGAAGTGTCTTCTCACCTGGGAGTTTCTCCAGCATACTGTCGATCAGATTGATGGACACGAGTACTCATCTCGTGTCATTACATTTTTGAGGACAACTGTTTTTTCAGCCAACATTTAATTTTTAAAAGTTTTATCATTTTTGTTTTTAATGTCATTTCGGAAGGAAATGAAATAGTAATAGTTAAATATTAAGATGGGACATGTTTGTGTCATGTGGGCATTATAAGATTTGTATTGTTGTTTTTGTTTTACAGAGTGTTTATGTTACAGTACATTTATTTTATATTTAACAAATGGTCACCTTGAGATTATATGGTTTTGTCTGACATTTTTGTCAAAATTAAGTTATTCACATTTTCTTATTCTGTGAAAATCTATTTACATTATGTGAAGTTGTGTACATTTTGTGTCTTTTTTGAAAACAAAAAAACATATAAATGGAATGTGTCAACCTAGCAAGAGTGTCAATTTAACCCACTGGTTGTGTCAGATGAACAACCCAGAATTCTGGGTTAAATGGTACCCAGCACTTGGGTCAAAACAACCCAGCGCGCGTTCTGTCCAATAGTGACCCAGCAGCTGAGTTATGGTTGGGTTGTTTTTTAACCCTGCAGTTTTTAGAGTGTAAATATGGGATGTTTAGGGAATATTGCTTTATTGTGTTTATTACACCCCTATTTTTATTTTTCACCCCTATATTTGTTTTAGGTAAAGAAACCTGCCTCCATCTTTTTCTTTCGGCTGCTCCTGATTAGGGGTCACCACAGCGGACCATTTGTATCCACCTAGCTCTGTCTACCACATTATTTATTTATTTATTATTATTTTTGTCATTCCACCCTCCTGCAAGTCATCCTTCACCACATCCATAAACCACTTCTTGGGCCTTCTCTTTTCCTCCATCTCTAACATTCTCCTCCTGATCTACCCCTCATCCCTCCTCTGCACATGTCCAAACCATCCTAATCTGGCCTCTCCAGATTTGTCCCCAAACCATCCTACCTGCATTATCCATCTAATATACTAATTCCTAAACCTGTCCATTCTTGTCACTCCCAAAGCAAATCACAGCATCTTCAGCTCTGCCACCTTCAGCTCTGCTTCCTGTCTTTTTGTCAGTGGCAACATCTCCAAACCATTTCTTGTCACCTGGTCTCACTACCGTCCTGTAAACTTTCCTTTCATTCTTGCCAATATCTTTCTGTCACAGATCACTTTTGCTACTCAGCTCCACACCCTGCATGTACTCTCTTTTACTTCTCTAGCACACTCCCCAATACCTTTTCACAGTTGATCCTAATTATTTAAACTTCTCTACCTTCCCTACCTCTACTCCCTGCGACTGCACTTTTGCTCCACTCTCCCTACTTTTGCTGCTGATCACAATATCATCCACAAACAACATAGTCCATGGGGACTCTTGTCTAACCTCATTCATCAACCTGTACACTGCAAACAGAAATGGCCTAAGAGCTGCCCCCTAATGCAATCCCACCTCCATTTGTACAGATGGCACACCTCACCGCTGTAAAGCTGTCCTTATACAAATTTTGCACCACCTTGACATAGTTCTTTGCTACTCCTGACTTCATCATGCAATACCATGGTTGATCTCTGGGTTTCCTGTCATATGCTTTCTCAAGATCTACAAACAGAAAGCAACTCTTTTTGACCTACTCTATACTCCCTCAGGATTCTTAAACAAACATGGCATCTTTGGGGCTCTTTCTTGGCATAAAGCAATCCTGTTGCTCACTGAGTGACACCTCTCTATTCAACCTAGCTCCCACTCCCTTCCTATAACTTTGTGGTGTTGCTCATCAGCTTTATGCCTCTGTATTTGCTGCAGCTTTGCCCATCTCTCTTGTTCTTAAAAACTAAATGGAACTAAAACAGTTCTCCACTCATCGGGCATCTTCTCACCTTCTCTTATCTACACCATAGTAAAGAATACAAAAACCTGCCTGAACACATCCAAATTCAGGTAGATACTTCATACTCTCTTGAACAATGAACATTGTCAATATTTTAATACAATTAAATAAAATTTGAATTGTATGGTGCTTTTACCAATTGTCATTGTCGCAAAGCAGTTTTACACAAGAATTATGGAAGTTTGTATGAAATGTGAATGTGTATGAATCAAGCCTGATGATCAAGTCAAGGGCGATGGCGACAGTGGCAAGGAAAAACTCCTTGAGCTGGCAATAGAAAGAAACCTTGAGAAAAGCCATACTCAACAGGGAACCCATCCACCTACCCAACGAATAGCAGAGATTGATCTGCAGTTATACTTTGTGTTAGGAGGCTGGAAGTTCAGTATAACAGGAGATGTGTTTAAGTTAATATGGAGTCCAGTTTGTTATTGTAGGCTCAGGTAGACTGTAGGAAACTTTAGTCCTGAATTATCGAGCAACTGAAGTCACAAGTCCTCAGAGAACAACTGTCAGCATCAGCCGAGGTCAGCACCGTCTTTGTGGAAAAGTGTAACCGTCCCCCGTCACCACATGCATCGCAGACAGAGATCTCTAACCAGAAGCGAGGCACCAGGATGAGTCAGAAAGGTCAAGAGGGGATCTTGTTACAGGGAAAGATTTTATTTCATTCCATGGGTCACGAATGAATCAGTGATGGGCGTGTGCCTAAATCTAAAACGGTTCACTTGGCATGTGGCCGCCCCTTCAGCAGGTTTGTGAATGGACCGGATCGTTAAATCTAGCATGGCCGGCGAGACATAATTATTAATAGACCATGTTATATTCTCGGTCTTTTCTTAAATGAAGACATCAGAATATCTTAGTCTTTGTGTCAACTGGGGTTCTCTTTTTATTATTATTAACATCCGGTAAAGTACACCAAACACTCTGGTCTATTTTCACTCCTCATACATACTGTGTAACACTAACTAACGTCCGTGATGCAACAAACATCTTAACAATAGTTCCTATTGTTACATCCTTTCTGTTTTTGAAAGTTTAACTCTTCCTTTACAACTTCCTTTATATCGTGCACTGTAAAGCAAACATCTTTTTTTAAATAATTGTACAGAACATTTGTTTGAGAGTTTTTTTTTTTTTTTTGAACATTAACAAAGTCACTGTTATTCAAAATTGTTTTCTCTACATCTGCATCTTTAACACAAAGTATTTCTTCATATTCATCATTGCTCTCACATTGTGTGACATTGTGTACTGGTTTCTTTTTTCTCTGTTCACGGGTTGTCTTACATTTTACTGCAAAGTGGTTCTCTTTACCACACTTTTTGCATGTCTTTCCGAATGCTGGGCATTTTTTTCTGCTTTTTTCATGCGTTTTTCCACAGCGCGTGCATTCAATGTTACTGATAGCTTGTCTCTGGTGTTGTTTCCAGGACGATGCACCTTGTATCGCATGAACTTCTTCATATGTTGGCCCTGAAATTGCTTTGCTGTTTTCTCGAGACAGTTCTGCAGCCCTGCATAGCTGTATGCAAGTGTCTAGCGTCATATCTTTCTCACGGAGCAATCTTTCCCTCATAGCAGGATTGTTATGTCCACACACAATTCTATCACGAATAAGTGATTCTTTTAAGGTCCCAAAGTTGCATGTTTTCGCCAACAGTTTCAGCTCTGTGACATAACTATCCATAGTTTCGCTAGCACCTTTGTTTCTCGAGAAAAAACGATAGCGTTCCACAGTCTCATTAACGCTGGGGTTGCAGTGCTCGTCAAACTTAC
>JAAGKR010012549.1:0-16190 GCA_011419295.1 Clarias macrocephalus
ATTTTTAGAGGAACCAAATGCATAAGGAAACCTCTTTTTTAAGGGTGACAGCAGGTCACAGAAGCATTAATTATTACACTTCTTCAGCTCTGTACTCTATGGTTGATTAGATGCTTTACTCTGTATGGAATGGTGAGCCAATCAGTGCCTCTTCCTCAATCTGGTGGGAGAGAGGTCTTGGGAGAGAGTTTACTGATCAGGAATGGAAACTTTTTTTGCCTCCTGGAAACTTGGCACAACAGCTAATGCTTCCCCCATGTGGGACAAACATGCACAGATAAAATCTATTCATTGCAAAAAGTGAGAAGCAATTGGATTAAGTCTTTATTTCCATTAGAAGTTTAATGTTAATGTTAGGATCCATGTAAACATACTTACTGTGTAGCTACTGTAGCTAGGTAGCAAATGAGTGATTATCTAGCTAGCAAGATAACTGATATTAGTACAGCAGTTCACAAACATAATTGTCAGAATCCGATCAGAATTTAAGGTCGAAGGTCCGGACTTTTATTTAACTTGCTTATAACTTACACGCAACATTTATCCACATTTAAGGAAGTTACATGTTAAAATACATGCAGACCTCGTAAGAAAATGCAGCTGTTCGAATGCAAACGGCCTCAAACCCAAGAAAACTTTAAAACAACTTACATACAAATGTTAGGAAGATTCAAAATGTGTTCTAAGGTACTGTAGTGCAAAAGAAATGGCACTGTTCGCCTGCAAGTTGGTGCAAACTTGTGAACCTAAGCAGCTCCAACTACTAATACAAAAAAGTTTACACGTGTTTCAGAGGAAATTTTAGAGGACTGATTTTCACGCATAAACAAACGAAATAAGTGTATTTATTTCGATGCCTGAATAAATCAGTTAAACAAACTGACAACCTTAATGGACACCACAACAAGATACAAGTTACGTGGTGCCCTAAGCAACCATGAGCAGCATGCTGCATAGTGACAAGGAAGTTGCGGGATATAAATGGATTTCCAGCACCGAAAATGCCTTGCAGTAGCTTTATTTGTGTACAAGATGAGGAGAAACAAAGAGTTTGGACGCACCCTATCCTTCAAACACGAAGATAACACCGACCATTTCACCAGCTGATCCAGGGGGACTTGCTCATCGGTTGGCTCTTGTGTTGGCATTCTGAAGTTATATAGGGATTTTGTTCAGCCCGCTGCTACAACGACGTGCATGAGAAAACATGTATGAGAGCGTTCTCTGTTGTGAACGCGCTTGTTGTGCATCACCATTTAAAATAAAATAAAAAATTGAGCAACATATGAACGGCTAGTAAGACATAGTCTGAGAAATGCCACTGTCTGCATTCAATTAGGTGCCTAAACCTTGGCACAAAAAACGTGTGGTCACTAGATGGAAACACTGACCTTTTCCTGTATATTTGGATCGTGACATCTTCACTGCATAGAGGGCGTAACAGAAGTCTCACTTTTCCGTGCCTGCAGTACAGAACCTGCGCGCCTGCTAGCCGCTAGCCAACTCGCTAATCTCAGTCAGGCACCTTTTAGGGGAGCCTTGAACTCTGTCACTTATTGATGTTAAAAACCATATACTCTGGCTGCCAACATTACCATGACAACAATTTCAAAAAGGGAAACGGTTAGGTTTAGCCTTGATCTGAGGGTCAGTCTCATGTTAACTGTCTCCAAATAGATTACAAAGCTAACAGTTTGCCTCGATTAGCAAATCGTATAATCCAGTGGCGGTGGTGATTTAATCCTTTATTTCTCAGTCAGACCATATTTCCCAGTGTCTGTCAGACTTTTTCACGTCAGGTTTGATCCTCACCAGCATCTTGCAGAAGGATTTGTACTCCATGTAGGTCAGGTGTTCAGCCAGGGTCGAGGAGTCCAAGTGGTCAAACAGCAGAGAGGTCTTACTTTTCTTCTGAACACTTGAGGTCAGCTGCCGCTTCCACTCATATGACGGGCTGAATAGAGAAACACATAATGCAAAAATTTGCAAACTTGTGGTCAATCATGTGACTGTCACAGGGCTTAAACTATTTCATGATTACTGACAACAGGAAAAGGTTCGAAATCGAAAAATTTCAAGTCCTGCACTGTATTTTTGAGTTTAAAGCCCAATTCTAATTACTGAGTTTTGTAGAATGACCACCTACAGTTGTACCAACTAATTATGTTTTGTTCTACTAGTTTATCCTTCATATTAATACAATTTTACACATTCTGTACTACCCAGGCTGGCTGAAGTCCTTCCTCTAAGAAACATGACACCACTTTTGAGATCTCAAAGCTGCCCATGACTATGACTGATGCAAACTAGTGAGACTAGTGCAAGTGCAAAAACTGCCCCCCTTCATGATCTCCGGACGACAGTGTGACTTTTCTGATGCACCACTTAGCAGCACTAGGCTTCCTACATGCCAAACTAGCTTTGAAACAAACAACAGCGTTCTGTCTATTCTTACGTGTAGCCTATTCTTCTGAATGCTTTAACATAAAAGAAGCAAAGTAACAGGCCCATCATACTGAACATCATTAAAATTTTACTGGATCTAACTCCATGGGTCATTTCGCTTATTATACATTATTTTTTCATTTGCTGTAACGTTAAAACTTTTGTGAATCCAACAATTTTATGTTATCTTTTTTTCAATGTAGGAAAAAAATAGTCGCTGGCCTACCCAAATCTGGCATACACAGCTGCATGAATTGGTTCACTGGATCATTTACAACGATTGCAATGATTCTTAACCCCAGGCATATGATGAGGCATAACCAGGGGGTCTATCTATTTTTAATTTTGTTACTGCAGTGAAAATCACTTTCTAGCATTATGGAAGAGTTGTAAGAGTTTGTATAATTATTAGGCTGGTTGTTTAAATGAAACAGATTTCTTTTAAACATTAAGTAAAAAGAAAATACATAAAACCTTAGTAAAATAAGCTTTAGGACAGCCAATCCAGGTACAGTAAATTAAGAAAATAGTTCCTGGTTTAGTCCTGAGCTTCGATTTCACATGTTCTTCTAATGTTAAAATGGGTTTCGTCTGGGTTCTGCATTTTCCAGGTTCAATCATTTCTAGAGCAATGGCGGTTTTTATGGGGCCGGGTTGCCGACGCCCAACCTTTCTTTTTTCTCATTGAGGCTTTGGGACTTTGAAGGGCAGGGTCATTTTGTATGGGTATGGGGTTAAAAGGTGGCACAGTGGCTTAGTGGTTAGCATCGTCACCTCGCGCTTCCAAGGTCGGAGCCCGATTGCCGCCTTGGGTCTGTGTGTGTATTGAGTGCATGTTCTCCTTGTGCTTGGTGGGTTTCCTCCGGGTACTCCAGTTTCCACCCACAGTCCAAAGACAAGCAGATTAGGCTAATTATCGATCCAAAATTGGCTTTAGTGTGTGAATGATAATCGGGCGTTGAGCTGGCAACCTGATCCTTTAAGTAACTGCCAGAGAAATATA
This sequence comes from Clarias macrocephalus, assembly GCA_011419295.1. Taxonomy (NCBI): domain Eukaryota; kingdom Metazoa; phylum Chordata; class Actinopteri; order Siluriformes; family Clariidae; genus Clarias; species Clarias macrocephalus. Next base: position 3,449 of record JAAGKR010012549.1, read on the forward strand.
TAACCAGGTATATCCATCACCTGATGTGCCACATGGACGGACCAAAATACCAAAAAAATAGGGTTAGTGGCAACTTGTCTGTGAAAGCGCTCGAAACTGATCAGAGACCACCTGAGCCAGCACTGCCAGTATGCATATTCGAAACATTAATTGCCTCAGATGTGAACACGTGCATACTGTATATTATTTTCTGCCGTCTGATCTAGGCGCATTCTTCTGTCTTGCTTCCTAAGTTCCCAAGATAGGCTCAGGATCTGCCAAAACCCTGACTAGGATAAAGCTGTTTCTAAAGGTAAGTGAATCAACTCGGCAATAAGTTGCCTCACCAGACTACATGGATATGCAGATTGATTATATCATCTTCATTGATTAGGATTATATCTCTGTGCCCATGTGACTCCATACATTAAACAAGGAAGTGGATGTCTGACGTGTGTTCTGACTCACACACTGTCTATGTCTATGAGTAGACTTCGTCTCACATCACCGTTCTGCTCTAGCAGCTCTTTCAGACAGCGGATCTGCTCGGCCAGCTCCGGGTTCAGGTCAAACTCGGCTGGGAACTCGCTCATCCAGTACCTGAGAGACAGCAAGCGGGGAAGAATGAGAGAAAGAGAGAGAGAGAGTGAGGAGTTTAGCAAGGCATGAAATAGGTCTCCGTGCTACATGAAAACAATGAGTGCCTTGGGCGGTCTTGCCACAGCCATTTTCTCAATGCTGCAATGCTATAAGAGCGCATCAAACTGAGCACGCTTTATTTACAGGTCAGCAAACAGATTTGATTCTAGATTTGATTCTCGACTTACTTGACAAGATGACAAATCTGAGAGCGGCATCCAGCTGAGCAATTCTGAGACCTGTTATGCTGTTACGGTAAATCTCCATTTTGTCAGTGTAATTCAATACAAGAAAGGTGTGAAAAATGAACATGTGACAGTGCCAAGCATTTCTCACGCTGACAGCGCCGGCACATGACAAACTGCACGGAGTGCAAAAAACTTGACATCCAAGAGAGGTAAATTATGCCTTCCAGTCAGTTATAATGTTAGGAGGATGAAGGATGGGGTGCAGACTGCAAAGTAAGTACAACTGCACCGGATATCTGTTTCGCGCTATGCCTGTTAATCTTCATCACAATAATGGCCATTGATACACTGATATCCCGAAGACGTGTAAGTGTGAATTACAAATAAGAACCTTATCTTAAATTTTTAACTCTATGGACATTCCACTATAATAAATGTAACTATAAGTCGGCTAAGGGTGTGCCATGTCATTCACTGATTTAAAAAAGAATCAGAATTGTTGATAAATTAACGAAAACTACAACAGATGCCGTGGACGAAAAATATCAATTTCCTGGCGGCACTCATTTTTGCAGCTGTCAAAATATCTACTCAGAGGAAAACCCCTGGCTCCCCCAGAAAAAAAAAAAAGGAAGTAGACCATTAACAACCACCAAATCAGAACAGGAAGGTGTTCCCACAAGGAGCGTTCGAGCCACCTGGACTTGTGAATGAGGGCATAAAGCCCATTGACATTTACAGAAGACTACAGCGATGAGCCTCTTAGCCGCAGTAAACCATTTGAATGGTGCAAATATTAAAAAATGTCTGCGGATGTGGCTCAGAGCCCACTGAGGTTGTTCCCATAAACAGCCTGGTTTGGTCACCAACAGAAGGCGGCATGTTTTTGCAGGACCATGCATGACCACAAATGAACCACTGGCACCTTACAGGAACTCAGCTGGGAGTTATTACCATATTCTTGTGCGATCCAAGACATTTTGACATCTTTGGGCCATTTAAGGAGTTCCTGGGGGGCCAGCATTTCAGATATGAAGCAGGCAGTCGGATCATGGGACTGCCGTACTGAGAAAACCTTCTACCTTGATGGCTATCCAAGCACTAGTGAGACACTGGGATGAGAGCATCAGTGTAGCAGTTTTATCAGAAGTCCTGGTTAGATTGAATGCTCCTGTACTTACTGTATTTGTCGATCATTTCACAAAGCTCCTGCTTTGTTACTAGCCATACGTTGACCAGCTAATGTATAGTAAGCGTATGTGTTTTACGGTGTGGTTTCAGATTGATCGCTGAAGGTAAATTGTGTTTCAAAATCTCAAAAACATCAATATGATCACCTGCACCTTGTTGCATTTTTGGTCAAATGAATCCTGGATAATCTGTAGTTAAACATGACATCATACAATATATTTGTTTAATTGAACTCTTTATGCAACTAATAGCAATGCGCTATTTTCGTCAGTATGGTGTAGAAAAGGATACTTGAGAAGGAGTTTCTTGGCAAAGTCAGTGGAGGAAATGTACCAGGGATGCATCATAAGAAACATCCGCACATCCGAGGCGTCCTTTAGCACTCCTTCATCATCTATGAGTGAGACAGAGAAAGAGCTGTGAGCGAGACTCTGCGAGCGAGCATGATTAAATCATGATGAAATGTTTGCCCTCATATCAGATTCTGAATTAATGAGAAAGACAAAACAGAATATTGACTGGTTAGGGGAAGAGAACTTGATTTTCACTGACACAGAAAGTGAGGGAATCCCTCTAATCAGCGCAGAGAGATGTCCGGCCTGTGTCTGAGCTGCTTGATCAGGAGGCTTACACAAGAGTGAGTGGGACTACTGACCGAAAGCTTTGATGCAGGCTTCCACCAGTTCCTCCACGCTGGCTGACTGATCCAATAAAACGCTCTCCATCTTCTTTTGTTTCTCTCTCTCTCTCTCACACACACATACACACATACACACACACACACACTGCTCTCTCTCTCTCTCTCTCTCTCTCTCCCGCTGCCTCTCCTGTTTTCCGGCTCTTGATTTTCCACGCCTCTCTTTGATCTGTCTTTGTCACTCTGCAAATACTGTATGGCAGAAGAGTGTGAGGCAGTGCAAACATTCGAAAAATAAAAAGAGAGCTCGAAACCAGTTCTATGAATATGATCACCATTAGTTATCATCTGCTATAAAAGCACTCATGCCTCCACTTACTGGAGGTTCAAATCACAGTGTATTGTAGAAATAGCCTCATATTCAACTCCTAATAAAAGCAATACAACAATCAAAACACTACTAAAAAGCTGTTTAATACAATACCATAAGGCATACTTACTTTCTTTAACGGCTTGTAGCAGATAGATCATCCGATATATGGGGGGAAAAAAAAAACTTGAAAGTATGACAAACTAAATACAACCAAGGGTTCACAGTGATCACATCTGTGTGTGACATACTGTGTTTCCTGCCTGTTGTGAAACCTACAGTCCTTGCATTTCCTGTTGTTAACTGCAGGGTTTCTTTCACACGTCCCTGACATCAACACCCTCAAAGCACATAACCCGACTCCACACGTGACTTCGGGCACAACCTACAGTAAAAATGGAGTTGGTTATAATTTACGTATATTTCCACAAATAGATAAAGCTATTATTATGATCCTCAGATTGTTGCTTTGCTTAAACACACCCACTTAACCACTAGCATCTTGTCGGGGTTTTTCTTGTGCACAGGGGAGGAAATGCTACAGGAATTGTACGTATATATACTATGTTTATAATTTTTTAAAACATACTTTTTACTTCGTACATAGTAATTTAGGCTTTACAAGTTGCAGTCATGTCCATCAATGTAGAAAAACTTAAATCCTACTCCAGTAGCTTTACTGCCCCCCAGTCACTTTGGTGAAAAGACAACCTCTAGAAGATCGTGTGCTCTCTGCGACTCACAGCATATCACTCAAATATTTGTCCTTTGGGCGATGCAAAAAAAAAAAAAAAAATTTTTACTTCATGAATATATGAGGGCCCAAGCAGGAAACATAACCAAGTTCCAAGTTCATGGATATAACAGTGGCCGGGCAAACATTATAGGCGCATACAGCACCCTGAGACACATCCAGCAAGCCCTGACTCATACCTCTGTATTCTGACAAACAGGTCATGATGCACCAAAAAAAGCCACAAGCCAGATATCAGTGGGATAACTTTTCTGACACCTCCTGTTTAAAACCCCCCAAAAAACCCAGAGGGATGATATTCATCAGCTGCAATGATCTTCTCAAACTACATGATGTACTTAGTGTTATTGCTCTCCATGTTTGCATATGGATAAACCACTGCTACATTGTTTAATTTGGAGGTCCAACCCAGAGACTGTATAAGAACTAGTCCAACCCTCGGTGATGCCACCCATGGGTTTTCTGAAGAGTAGTTTTGAAGCTAAAATGTGATTCTATAATCCGGTAGTCGCTATCTTGGCTGGATCTGCCTCCATCTAAACTCCCGTTGATTGATAAATGGGCAAAACGGTCAGAACGACGTCAGTTATTACACACTAGTCATGGCTGTCACTCAAATTGGCCATCACCTACGTATGTATACATTCATGGCTTAATAAAATTTTAAGCAATGAGATAAATAAATAAATAAATAAATAAATAATACACACCATGTACAGTTGTCGTGAATGAGAAATCTAGCTACGGAGATGAAAGCTGTTTTTGTACCAAGCTGTAAACATTTTTATTTCAGTTGGACATTTTAGCTTATTGCTCTATGGGGATTAACTCACTTTTGGAGCCAGGAATATGTATGTATGTATGTATGTATGTATGTATGTATGTATGTATGTATGTATAGATATGTATAGGATGTTAATTATGCTTATAACAAGCAAATCTACAGAGACTGAATGATAAATTTAGGCAAAAGGGCCTACAGATAATAGCATTCAAAGTTGCTCTTCACACATTTCCTTTTCAGCTTTTCATGCTTGAGTACAATTAAAACTGTTCACATAGCCATTAAAATGCAATTTGCATCATCACAGCCACCTAATCAGAACCTCCTTTAACTTTAATTCCATGCATTACATCATTGCAGAATTATTTCTTCGACATGTATGCAGTAATACTATAACTTGTACAAGATGGACAGTATATGCCACTGTGTTTTTGAGATGCTCGGATTTGGGTTAAACCCATTCACTTTAGGTAATCAGTCAAATCTGTAATAAATGTAACCTTTTAAAGTTAAAAAAAATGTTAGTTTTTTCAAGGAACTGCTGATCATATTGTGGTCACTAAGTGAATACTGGTGCATGTCATGTTAATATCATTCTTACAATGTTCTATATGTACAGTGCAAACATCCAGATTAAGATCTTCAGACATTTAAAATGTTTATTTGAGTTTGATGTTTATCTGAGTTTCATTTACTGGGGGACAGGATGCAGTTGGTCTCAGTTGCATGATGTGGTCTGATTGTTATTGAACCTGGCTTGGGTCACGTGGGAGTACAAGAGCCCCCTTGTGGTTGTGCAATGAAAGTGAGCTACCTAATTTTGCTAATCACTGACTTTACATTCAATTTTTTGGGGTGTTTGTTTGAAGCTTGTAATCACAAAAAGTCATTTGAACAAGCAAACCAGTATCCTCAAATTATGTTAACATAAAGCATGTCCCCCCCCCCCCCCCCTATCTTGAGAACGTGTGCAATTTCAGACAAACTATTTCTCTTTGAGGTGTTTTTTAACTGGATTTATTTATTTATTTTTCATTTAAAAAATATGTAAGAAGATTTGTAAGAATAAAGCTTTTAAGATTATTAAAGGATTTATGACACTTAGTTCACACAGAAATACATGTGAGAAATTTACCTTATAAAATTGTATCTTTTCTTGTTACTTGTGTGTACCTACTGTATAATGTGTATCTATACCAATGTAAAGATACCCTTTGTTTTTCAACAGACATATAATCCTGTTAACTTAAAAAAAAGGGTGTTTCAAGATTCCTAATTATCTCGCATTAAAACAAACGACACTCAGATTAAAAGTCAAGTGAAAGTCAAGTTGGCTTTTATTGTCATTGCAACCTTATACAGTTCAGTACACAAAACAGAGTTTCTCCTGGACCATGGTGCTACATAAATTAACAACATAAATTAACAAAAGCTAACTAGCTAACTAAAACACCTACTGTAATTAGCTGACTAGCTGAGACAAACCAGATAAACACTATACGTAAATTTATGACTAAATAAGTACTATACAAAAAGACAACATAATGTGCATGTGCAAATGTGCAAATAAGAACAACAACACAACAAAGAACATGACACAATCCAATACTGTGGTAATGAGGTAATGAGATGAGGTAATGCGATGAGAACAGTAAACATTTCTTGTAATTGACCAACAATCCAGCCTCATTGAAGACTAGAAATTTCTTTCGAATTTTTACTTCTAGGCTCAAACTTGTAATAATGGTGCACACATTTTTTTATTAAACTTGCCTGTGTATTGTATCTCTCCAGTAGAGGGCACTATATTAAGGTAATTTTTATGTGTGTTGAATTTAGCTATATTGGTACAGTTTTCAAGTGTTACATTTTGTTTTGCTTTTCTGACATGGATAAAACAAACTCCATGACATATCATACACTACTGTATAAATCATCAAGATGTAAAATAAACAACGTTTCTACCTTTGTAAAGCCAAAATAAAAGGCCTTGCATTTTATAGTACTTTGTGTAGAATAGTTTTTGATAATTTTTGGTGTAAATTTGGTTTGTCTTAGATAGTCAGCTAATTAGGTGACCTAGTTAGCTAGTTAGTTTCTGTTAATTTATGTTGCATGTACGTAGCACCTTGGTCCTGGAGGAATGTTGTTTCGTTTCACTGTGTACCGAACTGTACTGTATATGGCTGAAATGACAATAAAAGCCTATTTGACTTGTGGCCTATTTGCCAGTTTCATCATGATGCTCAAAGAGTTTTTGCAAATGCGCTTGACAATACTGTTCTTGCAAGAACTGTTCCAGATCAGGTGACCTCCATCTTAAAAAATCAACTGCCTGTTATTGTTGTTGTCATTGTTGTTGTTGTTACTTAATTACCTAATACCGTTTGCCTAATACCTAAATGTACATGATAAAAGATCATAGATTTAAAAGGTGTGTCCAAACTTTTGACTGGTAGCGTATGCACATTAAATGTACAACAGTACCAAATTAACAGGGTAAATGTACAATGTATATACAGATAGTACATAGATACGTATATTAAATAATCTAGGAAGTATATTATGGATATACTATTGTATATGGATTAGACAGAATAGACAGAATAATAGTGTTGTGGAAAGATACAGTACAGTTAATACTGTAACAGTGGTCCAGTGTAGTGCAAGGTTTAGCATGATGATGCTTGTGAAGAGGAAACTGACCCCGAGTCTGCTGGTACTGGTGTGAATATTTCTGTACTTTCTCCTAGATAAAAGTATGTCAAACAGTTTGTGACTCAGATGACAGTCTCTGTGAGGTTGTGTGATAAAAATGTCCAGTGGCTGGTAGTGGTTTTTATGGCGTTGAGGGTGTGGTTGTTGGCGGAACACCAAGAAGTTAGGCTTTGGATCTCCTCCCTGTAAGCACTCATTATTGTTGGTAATGTGCCCTACCAATGTGGTATTATTTGCATAGTTAATGATCATGTTGAATTTATCTAGAGGCACACAATCATAAGGAAACAGGAACTAGAATAGTGGACTCAACACACAACCCTGTGGGACACCAGTGTTCAATATGAGGGTATTTTATGTTCATTTGCCAAGCCTGATAGACTGAGGTCTGTCAGTTCATAGGTCCAGAATCTAGATGCATACAGTATGAAAGTGCTGCTGCCCAGGCCAAGGAGCTTGGTGAGCTATGCTGGTATGTGAGTATGCTTTCTTGATATGTTGTATTTTTTTCTTCCTTATGAAACCTTTTTCTGCATGAATGAAGTTGTGTTATTTCTAATAAGCAGCTCAATTGCGAGGGCTTAGTAACATTTCGACTTTGACTTATCAGGCCAGAAATTAAACAAGGCAAATTTGAACCGCACCATTTCACTTCATGTCCCAGTCTGCCTGAATTGACCCTACAGGTTAAACATAATTAGGTAATAAAGTGTTTTCCCTAGTGCATGTTATAATTATTTCACTACAAATGTCTCTTTTTTATGTCTTATTTCCTTTTACCTAACAAACACTATGCATTTAATTACCTCTTTATTGAAGAACCTAAGCAAAGCACAATTATGCACACACACTTAATGCAACAGCATTTCTTTTTAAACATTTACAGTACAGCACTTCTATAGGTCTTGCAACTTTAGACGAGCTGGGGATATCTTCTGACATTCACAAAGCATGCCTTTCAAATATCATGGCCTTTAGACGGGTCACACTGTGCTATTAATGTCTCAGTCTTCCCTACTTCTTAGACGGATCATCTGCAACGTTGATCAAGCACCACAGGATTCTGGGAGTTGTAGTTTCATGTTGGTATTACAGCTTCTGCAGGAAATAAAGTAGTCTGTAGCTACTGAACAGTTTACAATATTCCGTTTATAAACTATTGAACTGTCCTATATTATACTCCCTGATTAACTCTTTTGTTCCAGACTGATAACTCATCAGCTCCGCCCTGTTCATAAAACTCTCCTCCTGTTTATGAATATTAATGAGGTTGGTTTTAAATTAGCCCAGCTGTCAGGGTTAAAGCGGCGTTGCAGGGACAGCTTTGGCCTTCTGCTTAGAGCGGTTCTGAGTGTTTTCTGTGTTCTCACCTCATCCACCATCATGTCCAAGCCAATGTCGGACCATGATAAAAGGAAACAGATCTCTGTAAGAGGTCTAGCCGGCGTGGAGAACGTGTCAGACCTGAAGACTAACTTCAACAGGCACCTCCACTTCACACTGGTGAAAGACAGGAATGTGGCCACGAGACGGGATTATTACTTCGCCCTAGCGCACACAGTGAGGGACCACCTGATTGGCAGGTGGCTCCGAACCCAGCAGAGCTACTATGAGAAGGACCCTAAAGTAAGAGAAGTAACGAAAAGTTCGTTTTGCAATTCTTTAAATTGCAAAAACATTGCAATGCCAGTGCATGTACACATTTGTATTTGTATTTATCCATTATATGTATTTGCATATAGGGGGTTTTACTGCCGTGAAAATATATATACCATTTATTTATATGTTGTTTATTTCAAAATCTTGCAAAAGCATACTAAACTGTACAATTCCTTGATGATGGAGTGATACTCTTTTTATCTTTTACCTAAAAAGGTGTATATTATGTAGCTTTAATCCCCTTTAAAATGTGAAAAAAAGGAAAATAAAGGTATAAAACTTAATGTTTGCAATCCAGATACAATGAAATATTAGTTTAGTACCATAGTATTATTATTATTATTATTGTTATTTTGAGTGTACATACCCAGCATATTAATTTATTCATTCATTCATCTTAAGTCTTTATTTAAGCATTGTATTCTGTTCAAGATTGTGCTGGGTCATGGGATCACTGCGCATGAGGCAGTAAATTATACTGGAGTGGGTCTCAGTCCATCACAGAGCACCATGTGCACACACCATGTGCACAAACAATTCCACATGCATTTGCTAATCACACAATGGCTAATTCAACTATCACCATGCTTTTGGAACCTGAGAATCTGAGAGGAGGGAATCCACATTTACATGGGGAGACCATAAATCAAAAATGTGTTTCAGTCATTTATTTTTCTACCTGGTATTTAAAAAGTATTTACAGGTATATACCTGCTAAAAAGTACTAATAAAACTAAAAAAAAAATTATAATGAAAAAAAAAAAAACAATAAATAGATTCAATAACACAGATTCAAGACACTAAAAAATTTTGGACACACCTTTTAACTTCATGGTCTTTCCTGACTTTTGTTTTGTTCTACACTGCAAAACAATGCTGAAGGCATCCAAAAGATACAGTAACCTCCTTTGAACAGTAGATGTTGAGATGTGTCTGCTGCTTATGCTCTGTAACTGTAACTGTCTACATGAGAGCAAGTTTCATCATGGTGCTTGATAGGTTTTGCAAACGCACTTGACAATACTGTTCTTGCCAGAACTGTTCCAGAACAGCTGACCTTCATTTCTTAAAATAACAACTGCCTGTTATTGCTACCTAATTACATAATGACATATGTGTTATTTGATCATTTAGAGAGAAACAAAAAAAATCAATATTGTTCTAGAATGTAGAAAATTTATCCAAAGTTTTAACTGCTGTGTCCCAACTTTTGACTGGTACTGTAGTGTAGCATATTTTATATTTAATTTCTCCTTTACAGTTAATGTCCTTTAAAATGAGCAATAAAACTAAAACCCTAAAACCCCATGGAGTGTAAAAAGCAATTTGAAAAAGTTTTTAAAAAGTCTAAAAGTTTTTTTTTTTTCACAAGAAAGGGACAAGATAATTTAAAATCCATCAAAAATATCTACATATATTAAAATAAATAAATACATATAAGACTAATCACAATATATATTTTGGACCTAAAAACAGCAGGAAAAATAATGTTGATATACTGTAATTTTTGGTTGTAATTTTAAGTTCAGAGATGTGATCATGTTCATTATTATCCATTTTGCACCTGCTGAGTCAGTAGTGGTAATAAACGAATTCTAAGAGAAAAAGTTTCATTAATTTTACTCAGTAATTATATATTAGGAAAAGATACACACACTAACACCAATAAGCTTTATCTCTCTTTTAAATATGGGCAATAAAATGTAATCACTGAAATAAGAAAAGGAAAAGAGTTTGCATTTCGTTTTCATCTAACCAAATAAAAGGTTATTCATGGATCATTTCATTCCCTCATGGTTGTCTCATGCGGTGTGTTATTTAGTGTTATTATATTTCTACAGCTCACTGGCAATACCATAGCTTTGGCTCATTGGGGAATTTGTGGTACATTAATGTTGCCATAAATATCCATCCTTGACCTTCTCTGACCTCTTTCCTGAATGAAGCCTCTTCTTGGGCATCTGTATATATTCTCATCTTTAGGGAAAGAGCCTACACTGATCCTTGTGATTTTTGAGTATGTCTGAGCAGTGTGTCTATTGCACGCTGACCTGCAAGGCCATGGGTAGTAATCAGCACTACATCTTCCTGACATAGGAAGAAGTCTTCCACTACCTTATTCAACTGAAATAGCTTCATCTCACATGATATTAAAATGCAGATTCAATCTTGTTCTGTTTTAATTTAACGCTACGTTCAATACACATTTAGCGTACAAGCCCGCTCATCTGAAACCCAACGAGCTGTTCCACCTAATGCAAATTACAGTTGACATCAAGCATATGTTCCTATTAATGTTTCCAATTTTCCAATTTGAAGTGCCACTGCACACTTCATGTTAAATATCTATACTGTATTGTTGTGATGGTGTGCTAATAGCGACAAGGGTATCGTTTACCAAGCTGTTAGTAATGAATAGTTCAGTACAGTTCGGTTCCAGCACCTCTGACCTTCTCTCTTCCCACTAAGCCCAAGGTTGCAGAGAGTTTACGGTATCCTCGCTACAAAGGTCAACAGTCATTCTCTCATATGGTGAAAGATCACTGGAGGAAACCTTTCCTTATTGAAATCCAGGATCAAAGTTGATCATATGGACTGAAGCTGAATCTAATGAGTGAATTTGTTGAATATTATTATTTTTTATTCAAACTTTAATGGTTTCTGTAACTATGTCTTACAGACTCCATGACCTTTTCTACTGACCCCAGGGTGGTTATTTTTACTGTAATCAAATGCCACTGTTACATAACACCAGTGACCTTCCTCTCCCTCTTTACACTAACCACAGACTCCCTGCACCCCAACCCAGTCCCTTCTCACACACCCATACACATACAGTGCTGTGTCTTCAAAAGCAAGAGGAAAATCCCTGAACCCCATGGGATCTAACTAATCTGCACTAAACTGCTGGCCCGTGTTAGCTAGTAATACATTAATCGACCAGTCTTTTCAAATACAAAACATAACATGAAACATTTCTAAAAGTAAAATGAAAGAAAAAAATACTAGAATAGGAAAACAACACAATTTGAAAAAATGTAAAGAAATAAAAAGTAGCCACATTTATAGACTGAAAGTGAAAAATGCTATATTTATAAAATATGTACTAAATATTTTTTTATGATGAAGAATAATGTATTATCGATACTAAGATTTTATGATCAAATGTCTTAGGTTAATACTCAACACTTACAGTATTAACCATGTGTCTTCAATGTTAGATGCTATATTTAAAACACACACACACACACACACACACACACACACACACACACACACACACACACACACACACACAATACAATATACAGTATGAGTGCTAATGTATAGTGCTATTACAGACTACATGAAAACCTATTAACTTGGAAACCTGTTTTTTGTCTGCAGTGTTAATGAAACAATATCAAATTTATGTTCCGCATTAAAAATAAATAAATAAATAAAATTAATTCATTAATTAAGCCCATTAAGCAAAGCCAGGGGTGTTTTTATCGTTCCATTTTTTTTTTTTTTTTGTCATTTTGGTACAATCAGGAAAAAAGACAGCCCAGCATTTTCACATCTATTTTCATTTTTAATGAGTTGTTTCATACTTATTAGTCTTGTCATTGAAATGAATGCGATTAATTGAAATGTAAATAATTTAAAAAACAACATTACCAACTGTCACACACAGAGATAAGGATGCACATGCAGGTTGATAGACGTCTATTAACCTCAGTGAATCTATCAAACATGTATTGCAAGATTGTCCGCGTAAATAGGGGTCAGATGATCAGAAAATAACACAAACATAAACAGGGCAGAAACAGGGTCAAAACAG
>JAAGKR010012550.1:0-16187 GCA_011419295.1 Clarias macrocephalus
TATCTATCTATCTATCTATCTATCTATCTATCTAATGTCAAAGATGAAGCATCATGTGCAGTTCCATAATCTGTAATCACATCTCAATTATCTATATAAACAAACGAAAGGTTTTATCTATGCATTGGTTAGAATTATGTCTTTATGTTTCATACGTTGGATGAATCGAAACCCGAAACCCGTCTTGGAAAATCATTCTTTCTGTCTGTATGTCTGTCCAGCCTAATACTTGTCACAGCATCACGCCAGACTGTCCGGACAGAATTTAGCAGTACTTTGGTATCCGCCAGAAGTAAAACCTAATGTTGAGTAGAAATGAAGCATGAGCAACTATGTGCCAGTTGGATTAAGCGCCTAAATGCATTTCAGTCAACCTAGTCAATAGGGACGCACTTTGTCTACATGAATAAAAGAAAGGTTTTGTCTGTACAGAACTTGCTCTTTAAGTGTTGTCTTTATGTTTCGTGCACTGCAGGACTAGAAACCACTCCCAGAAAATGTTCTGTCTGTATGTCTGTCTGTATGTATGTACTGTACACTCGGCTACACTCCACTCGTTAATCTTCTACTATTTATTCTACAAAAGAGACAAAAGACAACAGAGATATAAAAGAGACAGACACTTCAGCATATAAAAATACAACTTCTAACCTGAGGAAATATGTTGCAGTAAGTTTAGCTGTTTCACTGAAAATTGCATGTTGCAATGTTGGCATATATAATTATTTGAATTATACTATATATATACACTGTGTACTGTATATATATATATATATATATATATATATATATATATATATATATATATACACACACACACACACACACACACACACACACACACTAAATTATAATAATGATATATTAGTGTGTGTGCGTATACACACAGTCACACACACACACATATAGATATAGATATATATGTGTGTGTGTGTGTGTGTGTGTGAGACTGTGTGTATACGCACACACACTAATATATAATTATTATAATTTCTAAAAAATCTGATATTTACAGTACTTGAGTAGTCACCAAATACTTTTTTACTCTTACTTGAGTAATATTTTGGATGACTACTTTTTTACTTCTACTGGAGTGATATTATTTTGAAGTACAGCTACTCTTACTTGAGTAAATTTTTTTGGTTACTCTACACACCTCTGCCCGTGACCCTGTACACAGGATAAAGCGGTATAGATGATGGTATACAGAGAGTTTATATTTCTGAGAGAGAGACAAGGTGGTCGAGGCAAGCTCACTAAGACCGTGAGCTGTGTCTGGGTTCCTCGCACTCCTCACACACACCACCTCAGCCAATCCATCCCCAAAACATCAAAAACAGTATCACAAGTTAACATAGATATTCACTTTTTTTTTTTTTTTTTAAATAAGCACAGCCTTCTTTTAGAATTTGTGTCTGTACCATATCCCACTAGCTGCGACTGCAGTGCTGAGGGTTTAATATCAGACGGTGTGGGTCAGAGATGAGCGAATCTGGATTCTAAAAATTCATTGAATGCCATCTATGTCTGTGAAGATTCTCAGTCATCCAGGCGATGTTATCTGTCAACTGGACTTCTTCTTAATTTAGTAGAAATGTTTCACTACTCACGCAAGTAACTTCTTCAGTCTAAGATAAGTTGGAAAGATCCTCATATTTAAGTTCTGCAAGGTCCTCTATCTGAAATGACTTTTTATGTGAACAGTGAAGAAGGGGAGAATGGATGGGGTCACTAAACTGGAGTTAAGGTGTAACGACCAGAAAGAGTCTTTCTTGGTGGACGTGTGAAGAGGTCTTGATCTTTCTTGGGATAGATGAAAGGGCAGCATGGAAAATAGGAGAGGTTGTATCGAAGACCTCCACTTTTGTTGAGAGAAGGATTTTCCACCTGCACATAGATGCCTTCTTTCACCCCTCTCTTGAACCGTCTATCCTCTTTGTCCGAACTGCGTAGATTTTCGTCCTGAAATGTGTGTCCTTTGTCCATCTAGTGAAGAGACCATGGCAAAAGCAGGCAAACTCCATAAACAACCCAAAATTGTTTCATTTTTTTCCAAGATTGCCGTGATTGGACATAATGCTCTATAATCTGCTTTTATTAAAACACACCAAACATATTTGTTACATGTTGGACTGTAATGTTGTAAATAACATTAATGCAGTTCACTCCTGGTGAGGCTCTTTCATTAACTGTGTGGTCTTGAGATGGAGTATTTAGAGAATATTTATTGATTGTTATATGATGGTGGATTTAAATGAAGTTATCAGGCTCTATAACAGGCATTAAGTTGTGGTGTGCATGTTTCTGTGATTGCATATGTAAACGATAGGCTTTTAATATTCCTTCACTTCTGATATTAACACTCATACCATCCAGACATGTTGGCAAGGAGATATGTATTATGGCAAACTGAAATACAAAAACGGCCATTTCCAATCCAAAAACACAACTCCACCAAAACCGGAGTATAAAGAGTGTGACGCTTTAGCTCAATGGATACAGCAGGCATACGCATGAAAACCCAAGATCAAATCTACTCAGCCTGTAACAGGACATGGGTAGAACTAAAAAAATATTAAAAAATGGAGGAAAAAATGGCTTTTTGTTTGAGATCTCAAACATTTTGTGAATATTTCACAAGACATCGTGAACAGCAGGTGGCACTAACGCACCTAAAAGCTAACTGCCAAATTTGATTATTGACCGGAACGGTGAGCATTACCGATCTAGTCCAGTGAGTGGCAGTAATGTTCCTAAAAGCTGCCTGCCATCCACCAAAACGATAAAGAAAAAATAAGCAAACGGGAAAAATACTGGCCAGTCTTGAGTTGTTTTTGTGTACTTCTACTTTTTGAAGTAGTTTATAAAATCTGTTATTTTACTTTTACTTGAGTATGTTTTTTTTTTATATTGTGCGTCGCTACATTTTAAATCGTTTTCGCTACTGATTTAAAAAAAAATATCAAAATGAAAACTAATTAAAAAAAATATTATGCTTTGTGTAAATGCTTTGTTGCGCTCGCGTGTGTGTATCGTGTCCAGGTCGTGTGCCGCTCCAGACTCCACTACAGTCCACTACTGTCCCCACATAGTCATCTACCTGACCCTCCACACGGTCGCTTCCGCCCTGCGAGTGACGTCATCAACCAACGCGACGGTATATAAACCGTAGAGAGACGCGGGAAAGAGGAGGCGTGTACACGAGGTGTTGGTTGTGGTGCAGAGAGATTATTATTATTATTATTATTATTATTATTGTAACGTTGGCGTCTTGATATTTGGTTGTGTATTTTTTATGGCTCTGTAAATAATTGAGTTATTCAATTATTTTTAGATAATTGCAGTATATGTTTGCAGGCGTGTGGCTGCCATTTATTTTGGGGTTTTTGGTTGATTTTCAAGCACAAGAAATGCAACAGCTTTATTATGCTAAAGTGTTCCTTCAATAAAAATAACTAGTTTGAGACTTATATCTGCTTGTCTTTTTTTGAACTACACTAGAATCCCCTATGCCACCCGCGCTGTTAATTTACTCAGAGTAACCTTTACTCTGAGTAAATTTTTATAATGCTAACTACTTGTACTTTAGTAAATTTTTACTTAAGAAACAGTACTTTTACTTGAATACAAAATTGCACTACTCTTTCCACCTCTGAAAAA
Organism: Clarias macrocephalus; assembly: GCA_011419295.1. Classification (NCBI taxonomy): domain Eukaryota; kingdom Metazoa; phylum Chordata; class Actinopteri; order Siluriformes; family Clariidae; genus Clarias; species Clarias macrocephalus. The sequence goes on from JAAGKR010012550.1 coordinate 3,661, forward strand.
TCCTGCTGGGATTAGAAAAAATCTCACAAGAGACTCACCTGTAACCAGGGGCGTTTCTAGAATTTTCTGTTCATCCCCCATAGATGTTAAACACATATTTGGTTTGTTCAGAATCAGTACTCAAATGAGTCTTCCTGATCACGCAGACGCACTGTTTACTGTATAAACCTTTTTCTATGTTCAAGTACAATCAGAAATATGTAACCAGAAAACAGCATGTAACTTTAAACTTACATTGATTAGCATTTTAAATAACACACCTATGAGGCTGGACAATGGAATAAACTGTGTGGGTACCAGTAATGTCAAATATTAATCTGTTAATTCTTTGACAATACTGATGCATTTTGTTGGAAACTAGCAGACATAAAAATGTGAAAAATGCTTTCTGATGTGATAACTTCATTCAATGTTGGGAACACAGTGTTAATGTGCATGATAGGCTGCCCATGTTCTGTTCTTACCTGCTGCTCATTTGGAGACCTACTCCCATGTGATTTGAAAAACCTGTTACTTGAAAAACTTTGATCATCATGTTATCTAGTTTAATTTAGTATTTTAGCTTCATAAATAAGACAGTAGATTCTACATTCAACCGCTTAAAATGTCGTAGCTACTAGGCTATTTATTCAAATTCATTAAAATAGACAAACATTGTTTTAATGGAATTAAACAAAGCATCTTTTTAATATCATTCTTTTTTTTCTATTCATTAAAAAAAGTAATTTTTTCTACATCAAAGTGACAAAAAAACTTACTCTAAGGCTAATAAATGTATTTCACGGTCTGGAACATTATTTAATACAGTATACTATTTATTACAAAAACAGGACTTTTCTATCTCTGCAAATCACACTGCTACCCTGCTGGAAAAAAAAAACAGCATAGACCAGCATAGCTGGTTACCATTATACCAGCATATGTTGTGTTTTGGTGCTGGTATGTTGGTGACCAGCATTCATTTTGCTGGTATGCTGATCACTTTACTGATGCTGGGTTACAGCATACCAGCATACATTTTGCTGGTATGCTGGTGACCAGTATTACAGTGCCATGATACTATGCAGTTCACCACCCCATCTAATATTGGTATGGTATAAAAGCCAGAATACATGGAAGATTGTCATCCAGTATGTAAATACAGACATATATATAACAATATAAAACAGAATGAGTATAAATCAGCTTTATTGGCCAACACAAACAATAATAACATTGTGTAATATGTAACAATATATACATTATGCTCATTTGTAACAATATGAACAGCAAATAAGTTTTGATTTAAAAAAAAAAAAAAAAAAAAAAACTTGAGCCCAACATCTCAGGAACACTTTCACACAGTTACTTTCACACCACAGGAGTGTAAATGAGTGAGCTTGGCCCTCACTCTTTATTTAGGGGTCTGCAGGTTTATGGGCCCTGAAGTAGTTCTGACATGTCCTGACATTTGTGACATTTTTCTTACTTATAAACATATAAATGTAACCTTACTTATAAACATATAAATGTCACCTCTTTCACCTAGTGCAAAGTAAATGTCCAGGATTGAGGGAAGACTGACACAGATGATCTTATGCCCAGAATGCACATTTCTGGCATACTGTAAATATGACCGTGCAAACAGACATTTGGGGTAAAACAGTGGGAACAGGAACAGTGCACTATGAAGAAAGAGTGTTAGGTTTGTAAAAGCCCACTTTTACACCCTATACAGTGTCATACATCTTTGTGCCTCTCTCGAAAAGCAGTTCTTGTTTAACTCAAGGCACAAGTGAACATGGCATACCTGGCATTTCCATGGTGTTTATGGCTGCTTACCATAAACTGATTCGCAATTCACACAGACCCTGTGGCCAGCAGTGGTAACATTCCTGGCATCTGAGGTCAGTCCATGTGCTGGTTGTGTGTAGTCACAAGTGAAGCCTTATCGTGTGGTCAACCACTTAAAAAAATACAAGAGATCCGTCCCGAATCCAGACCCCAGTCGTGGTCGAGGTTCCTATGACATAGTGATGGTCCGTCTGTATCTTGCCTGCTTGTTTGCATTTGGTCTCTATAAAACAGGTAGCTGGTCATTTTCATGGTCACAACGGTTTATAAAAAAGGAAAAAGAAACATAAGCATGATGATAAAATTACTGTCAATAATCATCAATAACTATTGACCATGCATAAAGACAACAGAAAGTTTTTGCAATGTTATACAACGATTTATACTTTTTGCATTATGATTTACATTTACACCTTAATATCACAAACATCTGTAAGCTACATAAGGCAGTATTTTAGGCAACAGGAGCTAAAGTGTTTGTGCTAAATAACGTTATAGATAGCAGTGTCATAAGCTAACCAAAAACTGAACCAAATAGCTACCATAACATAAAGCTATCCAAAACAGGGTGAATATATTATAAACATTTACACCACAGCTGATACTGACCATCATCTGTCATCTACATACTGTAAGGCTTTAGCTTAGCCACCTGTGGGCTAACCTGTTTGTGCTAAGCTACATAAGGCAGTATGTTAGCATGATTTAGCAGTGTTATCGACATGCTAACCAAACCATGTAAGTGACATTAAATGACAATGTTTCACATAAACTGGCAAAAGCTTGTGAGAAAATGAGGAAAAATAAATTATCTTATTATATCAGAATAAGGATTATATAAGATGTAATAATTTACTCATGGTAACAGCTTGCTGAATTCTCCTCTTTCGTTCTCCGTTGGAGTCTCAGTGTTGTTCTGAGGTAAATCTAAACTCCTCCCACTATCCAGAACATTCTGTAGAGCTTCAGAAACCTGTACAGTGCATAACATCTTCCACACGCGCAGGAAAAGTATCAGATCTACTGTGTGTGTGTATGTGTGTGTGTTAGGGGGCGTGCCCTTGTATGTAGATTACCCTGACTGTTTCCCTGTGAACAGCGTGTGGGCGTGTCCTGTCTCAGGTCATTATCAGTGAATGAAGTGTGGCAGAAAGACTGTATCTCTCCTTAGATTCATATGGATTACATAAACTGGGAACATTTATTTTTGATTAAGCTTGCTACATTTAAAAGTAGACTTTAAGCTTTCTATAGATATATATGTATAGATATATGGATATGTGTGTGTTCATTTTAGTTCATTTTAGAGACATGTTTCAAAAAGATTTTCGTGGAGACTGAGACGGCAGAAAGCGCACCTTGTTTATTTTCTTTATTTTACAAAAGCACATGTTTTATTGATATGTGAGTGTACATTAACAAATAAAGACATAAAGTGGTCCCACCACCGGAACAGCTGACCCCATGGTGCTGGTGCTGGTATGCTGGTAACCCTGCTGGTATAATTGTTGGTCAAGTTGGTGACACTATGATGGTCTATTTTTTTTTCAGTTTTAAGTGATTTCCATTGATTACTTTTTTTTAAATTGCATTTATATAAAAGGTTTGTGTTGTGTTTTTAGACAATCGACAGATATTTAATAAATGTAAAATAATGTATTTACATGTTTTTGTTAAAAGGATTATTTTTGTCTTCTGTATGTAAATCCATTTAAAGATAACACTAAATGGACCATATATTTGCATCACACATTATTTTCAGTAGTAGCCATTAAAAAACAAGATAATAAGCTAAAATAGTAACCAACTTTAAAAACCAAAACCTTGATGGTGGCCCAGCATATAAATCTTGCTGGCCTATGCTGGATTTTTCAGCAGTCATGCTGGTCTTCCATCAGTTATGCTGGTTCATCAGCTAAACCAGCATCAGACCAGCACTAACCAGTATCAACAAGCATATAAATCATGCTGGTCTAGGCTGGATTTTTCAGTTAAAACGAGTGCATTGAATGTTGTCTGTCACTGTTTGTAATCATTTATGTGCATAACTCTATGGTAGTTAATGCCATATGCACTGTGCAATGTTTTATATAGACAGTAAGGTTTTCCAATTAAAACAGCAACAGCGTGATTGTTTTGAAAGTAGATTATAGGTTCAAAGAGTATGTATTAAGGGCTTCATTTTTTACTAGAGGAAACAGCTGGTGTGATGAGGGGTGAACACAGAGAAAACTTAGTAACTGATTAGTCCTTCATTACATTTTGTAAACTTTATTTAGGAGAAAGGACTGCACTGATGTAGATATAACAAGTTATCGAAAAACACACACCTTGGCTTAATCCTCGCTCTGTGATGGCGAATTGAAAGACGGGGAGGAGCCAAAGGAGCCGAAGTCTGCCGACGTGGGCGATCACCAATTTGTGTAAAGTTTATGGAGAATTTTAAGGGGGGCTGAGTACAAATGTTAGGGGGGGGCTTCAGGTTCCCTCCTGAAGGGCAATTCAGCCAAACAGGGCACACAGACAGTTATTTGGGCAACTTCAGCACTGCCCTGTGCCATCCATGGTGGTGGTAGTGTTAGTAATTGTTGTTGTTAATGTTGCTTTGTGTGTGTGTGTGGAGTGTAGATTCTCTTATTTATGTTCTGCTGTCACGTTTTACTATTTAAAAAATAAAATAAGTTGTTTGGTCTTTCAGCTGCTTCTGTCAAGGGATCACCACAGCAGACCATCCAATTCACACACAACTCGGCACAGGTTATACACCAAATGCCTTTCCTGACAGAACCCTCACATTTCATCATGGCTTGGGACCAGTGTTTGTGGTTTTAACCTGGGCTTTCCAATATAATAATAAAAAAATAATAATACTAAATTGCGACATTATAAAAATGTTTCCCACACTAATAAAAAATACAATAACTTAACAAAAGTAAAAAATTTTTTTATATAAATGGACAGGCATGTGCAGTCCAAGTAAAATTACAGGTTGATTTAACAGTGACACTAAGGTTTGTACTCTTGTACAGGGTCACAAGAGGGCAGTAAAGGAGCTTTTAAAGAGTTCTAACGCTGCTTTTAACACTTTGTTATTACTCCTTAAAGAAACAACTAACTACTACTATTAATAATCATCATCATCATCATGAGAAGAAGAACAACAGCAATAACTTTTCTTATTCGTTATTATTTTTAGAAGTAGTAGTAGTATTGTTGTGAGCATGCTAATGCCTCTCTCTCTCTTTCTCTGTCTCTCAGGATGTGAGGAAGTGAGAATGTAACAGAGTATTTTGCTGATCAATACCAAACACATTCATATTGTCAAAAACTAAATCTTTGAGCCTTAATTTTTGAAACATTACTCCAAACCTATTACTAATAAACCTTATCATGAATTGTGCTACATGTACAGCAATTTGTTTATTATGCGAGAACCATAAACCCCTTATTATTTCATCTCCTGTTAATTTAGTGCAGCGCTCCTGCCTGCCTGAACTCGTCCTCATTCCTCTGTGAGAGTCTCATGAACCTGTACACAGTTAACACAAGGGTGGAAAAAAAGGTACCTGAACTTTGTTATAATTCAGTCACGCCAAGTGTGAGTAAAATACAGCAACCCTTTACCTCTCATTTAATCTCTTAAAACTACAACAGACTGAACCATTTTACAAAAAAGACAGAAATGTTGACTGATACAATCAGCAGCAGTGCCGAGGCCTTCATTTATATTTAAGCAGTATCACACTCAAGGTGGTGCTGTTGGACTGAATGTCAGCACGGCTGTGACGTATGAGGATGTAGGCATGCGGGTGCAGCATGAGCACTGAAGATATTACAGCTCTGCTGATATTCAGTCAGAGGTGGAAAGTAACGAATGACATTTACTCGCGTTAATGTAATTGAGTATTTTTTTTTGTGTACTTCTACTTTTTAAAGTAGTTTTTAAAATCTGTCATTTTCCTTTTACTTAAGTATGTTTTGTTTGAAGTATTGTAATTCGCTACATTTGAAATCATATTCGCTTCTGAGTAAAACAAATGAATGAAAATGTGAAAATAATAAAAAATATTATGCTTTGTATAAATGCTTCATTGCGCTCACGTGTGTGTATCGTGTCCTGGTCGCGCGCCGCTCCAGACTCCACTCCAGGTTTTCTGACTGTCCCCACATCGGCATCTACCTGACCTTCCACACGGTCGCTTCCGCCCAGAGAGTGACGTCATCAACCAGCGCGACCATATATAAAGGAAAGAGATTGTGATTTTGGCGTTTTGGTATTTGGTTGTGTTTTCTAGTTTTGACTTTTTGCCTCCCATTGACTTTGATTATTGCTTTGCCCCTTTGGTTTGGTTGCTCTTTGTATATATTTGTAGATAATTTCACTGTATGTTTGTATAAATTTCCCATTTATTTTGGGAAGAGGGAATTTATTCACTGTTTTTGGTTTAGGGAGTCAGGGAAGGTACCTGTATTTTTTATTTTATTTTTGCAGGTAATCTAGCTACTAAATATAAATAGCATTTAGTTTATTATTTTGGCCTGGGTCCACCCTGAATCTGATCCTCCTCCTGTTGTGTGTGTGTGTGTGTGTGTGTGTGTATTTTTTTTGTAAAGCAATAATACAAACCTCATTATTTCATCAGTTAATGACTGGATCTAGTTCTTTCTGCCATATAACCACCATTTCCATACAGTTTACAATAGAACCCTGAACCATTCTTTTGCTGTACGGCCGACACTAGACTGGGACGTGACGCCATATTTAAGTGACCACTTTGATTTTCAAGCACAAGAAAGACAACAGCTTTATTATTCAAAGTTCCTTCAGTTACAAACAACTAGTTTGAAATTTATATCTGCTCATCTTTTTTGAACTACGCTAGAATGCCTCATCCCACCCCGCTGTTAAAAAAAAAAAAAAAACTCTGTAACTTTTATTTATTATGAGCTCCTTTTTACTTTTACTTGAGTAGATTTTTATAATGGTAACTTTTCTTGTACTTCAGTAAAATTTCACTGAAGTAACAGTACTTTTACTTGAGTACCAAATTTTAGTACTTTTTCCATCTCTGTATTCAGTACAACTGCAGAACCTCAAGTGTAATATTACTTTTATACAACAGTTTCACAAACACCATTTATTATCACCAGATTATGATTTTTTATTTTTCATTATTATTATTTTTTATTAACCAGTTATTTTGCTGATCCAGCACAAGTCCTTCTGCACCTGGCTGAACTAACTAACTCCAACTGGAGAAGTTTTAATGGAAGTTTTAAATACTTAGCAGTACTATGTAGCCAAAAGGTGAAAAAAACATTCCTGAGAAACTTATGAGATTTACTTTATATTTCCACTTATTCCGTATTAGAATATCAGCTCAGTTAACTTCTGAGTTCTAGGTTTAAATGGAAAGCTAGTGCGTTGTGTAGGGTGGACAATTGCTTGGTCATCATTCCAATTAGTGCCCTCGATTAGTAGTTAGAGAGAGATTTGGGTTTCCGCCTAGTGTTACAAGCTAGTCGTCAGATTTGGAGCTCGCGTGAGCCATGCACAGAACAACACGTATGGTTCATAGGCGATTCAGAAAAACTTAGACATGGTTACTAAGGACACAGTGTGTTGTTTAAGATAAGAACACAATAAGACGTAACATTATCAGATGTGCTTCTGTGACTGGTTTTGAATGTGGGTTGTGGCAGGCGGTTGCTACCAATGCTGCCACCAACAGATAGTGTAATAATGACACTAGGACACCTGGGATGCAGAGTGATACATATAGGTAAATGCCCCAGTGCTGTTAACACTTATGAAACGCCTCTTGTTTCTATCTACTGTTTAATAAAGGGTAATAATGATCATTTTTGATGAATATTACTCTGTCACAGTGCAGCTCTTGAACATTCTAGAACTTTAAATATGATATCGTGTTCTATGTTCTATGTACGTGGCAGACTCCCCCCCCCTCCTCTCTCTCTCTCTCTCTCTCTCTCTCTCTCTCTCACACACACACACACACACACACACACACACACACACACACACACACACACACACACACAATGACTGACAGATTGAACAAGTCAGTACAGATTACTGCATGTTTTTCAGTGTGTGTGTGTGTGTGTGTGTGTGTGTGTGTGTGTGTGTGTGTGTGTGTGTGTTAGGCCTCAGAACTAACCCTAAAATAAAGCTAGATAGACATGTGAATAGCTGTTTATGTGGAGTACACACCTCGAACACAAGCAGACAGTACACACACTGAGTGCCTTTGCAGGGTGGAGTTCACTCAGTGTCTTTTAGTGATGAATTTACAGTGACATGTAGTCATTCATCAGACATTCGGGTAATTACAGTAATTTTAGGAACATTTTTGTACTTTTTTAGGGGAATAGTTCATTCAGTGCACTCTCAGAACATGCTCAGGGTTTGATGAATGTACTAAGTACTGACTTAATGACTGTACTGAATCTGCTAACTTTTAATTCATTTATGATTTTATCGACTAATAATTTACCCCTGGATATCAGCGCTGTCTTTGAATAAGTCTCCTCAGATTTCTTATTCATATATTCAGTATTATATTACCAGAATCATGCTCCATGGTGTATGCATGTGTGTGTGTGTGTGTGTGTGTGTGTGTGTGTGTGTGTGTGTGTGTGTGTGTGTGCGTGTGTGTGTGCTTTAAGTGTATTTAAATAAAATTCAACAATTCAGTCACAATATGCTGGACTTTACACCATCCCTAACCCGGGCAAGACGATGTGCTTAGAGACGTCAGGAAATATAAATCATGTACAATAAAAAAAAAAAAAATAAATAAATAAAAAAACAGAGTTTATAAATTTACATACAACTGGGGCTGTCCATTCAATATTCATACAATATACATAAAACATCTGCGTGAGAAATCTCTCTCACTCTCTCTCTCTGTCACACACAAACACACACATATATATACACAAACATACATTAATACGAATAAAGCATGTTGACAGAAAGAGCTGGAGGCAAGATTAAAGTATGATTAATGAAGGGTGGAGAAGAAAAGAGGCATCGCTGTGTGAAAGTATGCAAAAGTGCGTGAAATGTGTGTGTGTGGTTGCACATCCGACACACCCTTAATAAAAATTAAACCACAGCGTAAGTCAGGGACTAATTTGCTTGAATTACCAAAGTCACAAGCCGTGTCTGTTTGTCCGTATGTGTGTTTATGCTTTTGTGTCCATGCATATGAGAGCACTACTCATAACCCACTTAACCGCTCACCTTGACCTTGACTGTTTATTAAAACAAATCGCAGTGTGTACTCAGCAGCACTGAATCTGGGCGTGGTGATAAGAGCGACACCGCTCACTACAGGACCCACGCTAAAACAAATTACCCACAATCCTGTTAAAATGAAACGTTCCAGACAGACAATGCTTGATTATTAATCAGTATTCCATAAAACTGTCTGATTCAGTTCCACTTGGGGAACATAAACCCTACAAGTGACACCAGTTAAAATTCTACTCGACGTCTGTTTATTTAAGCTTTTACAGTAGCGATGGGTTCTGTTTCATTCTTGAGCACCAGCGATGATTAAATTACAGCATAAGCTTTCTACCAAACTTATGACTCAAAGCTTTATAATCCTAATGTGACTGTATCATGTAGTATTTGATATTAATTCCCATTGTCACACTGGTGGTGTTACCATCCTTCCTCTCAGCTCGTACACTTCAGACCCCTCGGAGCTCTCTTTGTAGCAGCTTCTTTGCGTTATGTTCATTGCTTGGGGTGACATGTCCTCAAACAGTAGTGAGAATGTCATTTCATATCCTGTGTCCTCCCTCCAGCTAAGAATAATCTATCTTGTACATTTTGGAGATGTGTGTGACTTCATACCTTGTTTGCTTGCTAGCCTTGTTATTTATTGCTCATTATGGCTCTGCACTGCAGTGTTTCAGTGGCACTCGTGAGTTCATGTTGCAAGGTTATATGAGTGTTTCCAATAATTTCAATATTGGCCCGTACCCTTCTCAGGACCTCAGTGTCAGAGCCTAACATGATTGCTCTGAGCATAGAACTACGTTTGCTTATTTTTTGCCATCTATGCCGTCTAATAAAATTTCCTAAAGTTCTATACTGCAAGTTTCTACTGCATCTATTGTACTCTCCAGCACTGAGCTGGTAAAGTTACCCCTACTCCACTAACCCAAGGGCCAACCTCCACTTCTGAACAATGAAGCCAATGTGGAAGTGCCAAAACACACAGTTCGCTTGTCTTAGTCAATTGCCATAGTGCCACATGTTAAAATGCGCCACATGAAATGATCATGTTTACAGCTTGGTACAAAAGAAAGCCTTTGCTCTCCACAGCAAGGTTTCCCATTCATGATAACTTTACAGTGGTGCCTTTTTTTTGTAACTCATCAGGTAAAATTATATAAAGCAATACAATTATACATAATTAGGGGTGTGGCTGATTTAAGTGATCGCTGCACTGAAGGTGTGAAGCCGCTAGCTCTCTGTTCTCTGCTATATATCACTTTGGCTAATCAGCTAACTGGATTCATTGTAGTTTAACATACCACAAGAAATTTAGGGGTTAATACGAGACAATTTGTCCGATATGGATGACCAAGTTGAATCAAATGCAAAAGCAAAGCTAGTGATAACTGAGGTAATTAGTGTTCCAACCAACCTCCATTTGTTGCGCCCATTTGCCCATGTTCGGATTAACCGTGGTTTAGGCGGAGATGGCTCCTGCCAGGATGGTATCCACCTACAGCTGAGCTTTAAAACTACACTTTAGAAAACCTGGAGATGACATCGGCCATCATGGAGGGTTTGTACAGTTTCTTTTCTACACTAACCTGGATACAGTGGCTGAACTTGGGTTTAACTCCACTCGCTTTGTATCTCAGCTGTATCTACGCTTTGTAAGTTGGTAATTATTGTACAATATAGCATAAACAGGGCTGAAGTGGTATTCCTTACATGATATGGCCTTCCATTAGTGTCTCAGCAACTCCAACTACCTGACTGATATCTAACTGTTGCTTTACCTGGTTTCAAGGCATCTGAAGTTAGTAGTAACGTAGTACAAAGTACATAGGAACAAAATGTAATTGTCAACACAATAGCACACGCAAGAGTGAATGCAGGGCATTACTGTACATACAAAGATGAATGTAGTGTGTGTAATAGTAATATTGGCAGCAAAATGAGTTTTGTAAATATAAATATCTGAAATCTCTGTAATTTCAGATATTTATATTTGTAAAGTGGTATTGAGCCATACAGGGTTAGGGGTTTGACTAATCCAGGTAAGCATTGGGATGCTCTGGGAGGCAGGATGTAGAGTAATCTAACCTGTTCAGAGAAGAATCTGCTGTGGAGTCTATAGATGGATACCTTCAGCCTGCACCTTCTGCCAGATGAAGAGTTTTTTTCTTTTAAATGCGTGAGAGGGGTTGTTAGGAGACACAAAGATAAACTTTTCACCTGTTCTCATAATGTGCTGAAATGGTACAGTTCTTGTACCCCATGATGAGAGGGGTGAACACACTCTATGTGTCTCTCTGCACATGATGAGAGTGGGAGGAGAGGGCAATTTTGGGCATTAGGTTAATTTAATGTAATTACAACATGTCATTAGAACCTCCACTCCAAAACACATTACAGGAAAAAGCAAGAAAAAAGTGATCTCACAAGTTAGGACAGTTGTTTGACATGTAATTAATTTTAAATAGATGTAATTATTAATAATATCGTAATTGGATGGAATAAATTTTTGATGTGTGATAGTTAATGAGTGGCAGATTCATTCCTATTATTTCATAATAATTGACTAAAATGTCAAGGCGTTATTTTATGCAAGTTTGATGTTTTCCATCTTTTCTAGTTCTGACTATAACTCTTTCAGAATGTTAAAACTAATTCAAGTATACATTGAGTCTTCCTCCAGGTGTTCTGCACAGAAAGAGTGCAAGAACCAACCCATCTTTTGATTTGCTCTTTCAACTAGCCCAGTCACTTGTAGGTAATATCTTGACGTTAGACTCATAGTGATTCCAAGCTCCTCCATAAACTTTCCAAACATGATGTGAACTGTGTGCTTCAGTTACTCACAATGACTTTGGGGAATTCCAATGCTGTCTGAGCTACCCATAAAAATTCATGGGTAGCTTAGACATCGGTATTAAAGCAAGACTCAGACAACTGGTTTACAGTAATTATAACATAACTATGTTCTTTCTTTAGGGGACTGGGAGATCCGTCATGAGGTCAAGGGCCAGGTGAGATAAAGGGAGCTGTGGAACGGTTCGAGGTCTAAGCAGAGTGCACTCTGTACAATGTATGAGTCAGGGAATGAGACTGTGTATCTCCGTGAGCATCAGTACTTGTGTTGCAATAAAACATAATAGGGTTGGAGAGCTTGGTCACTCTCTGGGGTCTATTTTAATCTTTTGAAGGTTGGTAATGACTGCTACAAAACCGTCAAATAAGTTACCAACAGAAGTTGCCAAAACCTTAAAATGTACTCTTTGTCAATCATTGTAGGGTCTGGCCATTCTGTGACAGCCATCACTCTGGCATCACACTAATGAGATACCTGATCCAGAGAGTTTCTGGATGCATATTTTTCTCTCTTCACATAAATGTGATTTTCCAGAGCATGTGTTCCACATGAGTCCAAAAATTA